>JABCKT010006478.1:0-104153 GCA_018858115.1 Tephrocybe rancida
TAAGCTCGGCTTCACGGCTGGACAAGGTACGCGAAGATCATTTATTCTATTATACTCAATAAATGCTTGCGGGAAGTCACCCATTATCACCAATCGTTTCAAACACCTCACTCCTTTCTAGTAAAACAGTGAATCCCGAAACAGTAAGCCTCATCCTATATCGTCAACACAATACAAACTCACGACGCCGCTGCAGCCCTGGGGCTTCCCTTCTGCACCAATCACCATCTCTGCTCTGCCATCCGGCGCACATATAGCCTTCCTCGCACGTCACGGAACAGGGCATACAATCTCCCCTTCCTCCGTCCCCGCACGTGCAAACATCGCCGCTCTCAAATTCCTCGGTGTATCCGCCATCCTCGCCTTCTCTGCCGTCGGTTCTCTCCGCGACGAAATCG
The DNA here is from genome assembly GCA_018858115.1 of Tephrocybe rancida. Taxonomy (NCBI): domain Eukaryota; kingdom Fungi; phylum Basidiomycota; class Agaricomycetes; order Agaricales; family Lyophyllaceae; genus Tephrocybe; species Tephrocybe rancida. The sequence goes on from JABCKT010006478.1 coordinate 399, forward strand.
CCCCCGGTCACTTCGCTCTGCCCTCACAAATCATCGACCGCACCAAGGGCGTGCGTCCCGCCAGCTTCTTTGAGGGAACTACCGTTGTGGCGCATGCGGCGTTTGGTGACCCATTCTCCCGGGGTCTGGTTGGGTGGTTAGAGGAACGGGTGAGGCGGGTGCTGGAGAAGGAGGGGAGGGGAGTTGTGCTTCATACAGGAAAGACTATCGTCTGCATGGAGGGACCACAGTTCTCAACGAGGGCGGAGAGCACCATGTATCGCCAGTGGGGAGGGGATTTGATCAACATGAGCGTGCTTCCTGAGTCGAAGCTCGCGAGGGAGGCTGAGATCGGGTATGTACCCTTTTCTATTCTTATTCCGCTGCCTAAATCTGATGCCCGTGTTCCAGCTACGCGTTGATCGCAACATCGACTGACTACGACTCGTGGCGCCCTCAATCCGAGGGTGTAACTGCCGCCGAGGTGTTCAAGACACTTAAAGCGAACGCAGATACCTCGCGTCTCGTCGCCGCCACTGTGCTTGAGGAGCTACTGGCTGCCCTCGTCAACGATCCCACTATTGTGACTGAGGAGAAGGGATCAATGGCCTTCAGCATAATGCCAAGGTCGGAGAAGCAGAACCCCGAGGATAGGAAGAAGCTCGCATTCATCCTGCCGGAGTACTTCGGCGGTGAGGAAGGAAAGGATGTGACCACTGCATGAGGGAGACGTGTTATTTCTCCTTTTGTACAAGCTTCCCACTGATTGGATGTTCGGAAGGCGAAGTCCTCAATTGTGATTTTATAGAATAATTGGAATATGGTAAGTGCGTATAGATGCACAATGGGTATGGTGTGGGTACGATTACACTCCTCGCCGAAAGTTGGGTTCTAACAGGTAATGTTTTTTGCCTTCGCCACAATAGCCTCGTTGCCGAGGGCCGTGATAGCGAGAGTTGGGTCCGTAAATTCGGTGACGCTCTTGATCAAGTTGTCGTCCGTGTAGGTGAACGTATACAGGTACTCGTTCTTCCACGGGAAGCCATGTGTCGTTTGTCCGTTAGAAGTGGTCTGATCGCTATATGAGCCAGCGAACGACGCAAACAACGAGTATAGGCACTTACGTAGAAGTAGACAGCATCTGCAGATTCAACGATATTGTCCTGCGTTGGCAACGAGATCTAAACCGCGAGGGTAAGCGGTTGAATCGAACACTGGTTCGGGGGAATAAGCTCACGTTGAAGTACGCGATCGGCGCACCCGCTACACGGGTAAGGAAATCTTCCTTGTTCGTTGGGGTCAAGCCTAAAGAGGCGGGGCCGACCTTGCTGATGAAGTCTTCAGAGCTCAAGGCGCGGAGCTGCGTGAAGTCCATGTGATTCGTGGCGTTGATCCAAGCGAACGCAAGTGCAAGGTGGTGGGAAATTGCAACCATTCTGAAACTGTGATAGTCAAGGAAGGTTTGGAAATGGCTTGCGTTTGAACAGCTCATTCACTCTCCTTTAATAGAGAGGGCACGACGCCCACGAGCTCGCCAAAGCCTTCAAAAAGTGGCCTACTGACAAGCGTCTGACACCTGGGGTACGGGAGAGCCCCGTCTGCTTCGATACCCCACCGTAGCCGCTGCGCGCAATAAACCATTGGACTTTCCCTGAGCGCGCCTGATGAGGCGGAGGTCCGCGGAGCAACATAAATACCTGTAACGTATGCATATGAGGAGAACTTGAGCCACATGAGCGCCGAAATAAGGCGGGAGGAGCCCGCCTAAGTGCCTCCAAGTTGATGCCATCAAATTGCGGAGAAAGTTGAAACAAATGCAATGTTCGTATGGTTCCAACGTCTCTAGTGGCCGCGGACTGGAGGGCAAAGGGCCGATAGAGTCGTCGATCTCACGTCGTTGCTCCACAGAGTAAGTAAGAACAATTTTCAACGTGGGAGGAAATGTCGTATGTGTATTTATTCTGGTCCGAAACATGTGGGTCATCCTGGGTCGAGCTGAGGATCACGATGGATAAAAGCTCCCAAGTATGTTGGTATTACAGGCAGACGTATAGAGAGATTCGGCGCATAAAGTTGAGCCAAATAGAACGAAAAGGAACAGAGGCTAGGAGCGCCGCACGCATACGCAATTACATGATCAGTTGTTGGAAAGTCACCGGATAACACAGAGCGGGGAGTAATAGGAGGTAGGTAGGCAGGTAGGCAAATTTGACGAGCGACGGGGAGTTCGATCACTTTATACGTAGCTGGATGTCGCATTGGAACGGGCACGGAGAACTGGCCACGAAAATATTGAGCACAATGCGCCAAAATAGATACTGAAAACTCACGAAATAAGCCCTGGCGAAAATTCAAGGTTGATGGGTATCTCTCGACCGTCCTCGTCAACCTTTGGCCGTATGTCAAATAAACTGAGGAGAGTGGCAGTCACTATGAATACGGCATTCTCCGTGAGCTCTCGACCAGGGCAGTTTCTGTTAGAAGACAACTCAGAACACAGGAGATACGGAAATCAGTCAAGACCTTACCTCCTGCCGAATCCAAAGGAATAGATCGATGGGTCCATTTGAGGGTTTTCACCCAAAAAGCGTTCAGGAGCAAAAATGTCAGGTGGATAGCTGGCATTTGGCTCGTTTGCAAGGGCCCTGAGTAGCACATGAGTTAGTAGTAAAAACAATCGTGTGATGCTCACCAGATGTTGGGGAGAATGACAGTATTCTTGGGAATCAAGTAGCCTGATCTCATCCGGTCAGCAGGAAGGAGTCAACAGTATATCTACCTCACCTCGGTAATAATCGTCTTGGGTAGTTGAACGAGCAACTGAGAGCGGTACCGAATGTTGCCAACGAAGGGTCTCTTTGACAATGGCATGAATATAGGGAAGTTTGTTTCGGTCATTCATGACGGGCATTTCAGAGCCGATGACTGCATCCAGCTCAGCCTGAGCCAGTCTGAGCTTGTCTTGATGAGTCGCCATAGCGAGAATCATTTTGATAATCGTAACCGAGATCTAGCAATCCAGGTTATACTCGATTTTGAATTTGACCAAAGGTGATTCCGTACCAGTTCTTGCCCGGCTGTTCAATATATTAGCACGTGGGTTCAAATTTTTGAAAAAAGAAGAGGCAAGTACCAACAAGCATTGTGCCCGATGCCCATTTCAAGTCACTTTCAAAATCTACCCTGCTTCGGTCCGATGCGTACTCGTCTTCTGTCAGAAGATCTCTCGTAAACGAGGGCATTGCAAGGCCGCTTTCCTGAAGTTCGAGGGAGTGAGTTCGGGAGCGGTTTGAAGAGACAATACATACTATGCCGCTCTTTACGTTGTTGAAAGGTCGCTCCATACAGTCTTCAGAGACTTTGCGCCCTTGCATCCCAGCCTGATGGAAATTGATGAAGGGAATCCATTTCGGTAGATACTTCACTAAAAGTCATGTTGTCAATTACCATTCCTTCAATCAACATCGAAGCTCACATGCTGGAATTAGGTCTACTGCGAAAGCTGCTGGTACAGTCGCATTTCCGACCAGATCCACGGTTTGAATTGCCCTGTATACGTACTACAACGGTGTGATCAACAAAGCCTTCCCAGTTGAGATGAAACCAAAGACTAACGTGGTCTTCAGCAGAATCAGCGTGGATGCCGTAGACTGTGCTCAGTAAAACTCGTCCACTTGCGCTAGAACGATATATGAGCCACGAGAAACCTGGTTGAAAGGGATGAACTCACAGTCGCGCGAGATCAACAAAGGCACTGGGATCTTGACGCAACCCATCCGCGAGTAAGTTCGTTATGTGAGAAAGTGATCCTTCGTATCGCTTGATCTTTTCTGGGCTCAAGGCCATCCGGAAAAGCTTTCGATGAAATTTCCAACGAGGCCCGAAGGGCAACAATGCAGTAGACTACAAGAGGTCAGTATAGATAGAGTATAAAACGTGAATCCACTAACCCGTATCATCCCCATCAGCTCGCAGGCAACTACAAAGAAAGGCCGATCGGAGTAGATGGCGCCTCGGTGTGCCAGAAGGTCGAGAATCGTTTCCATGCTATTAAGCACCAAGATCGTGTTGCCCAAGCCCTGATAGCATACAAGATCATCTGAAGAAAAATCGACATTGTGATTCAGTATTGTGGTCATCCAAGAGCAGATTAAATATTACCGCCCTGCTCTACAGCTTTCATGAGGTACTTCCAGGGGTACCTCACTGGGAAGGCGAGAAGATTTCCTATGAAAGTCATGAGACAGGATCGGGAGACAGGCTGAATTTCTGACCGATGACCGGGTAGGCGAACGGGCCAGGTGGATATCTGGCACAACGCAGATACGCCCACAGTGCCCGACAGCATACAAGTGCAAAAAGAAACGGTAACGAGTGAAGAACGTCAACGAACATGGTAGGCAGTAGATTGTGTGGGTACATCCATCTCAAACTGGTTGGTTTAAGAAGGGATGTAGTCAGCGGGCCGCCAATCCAGGAAGTTTAGAGACAAGTGTCTTTGTTGGGGACTGACTGCCATCTCCGAGCTAGCCTTGCGACAATGACAGACGTCCTGGTGCATGAACGTGGTGATATTTGTTGGTGGCGTTGTCTTCCATGACCTAGCCAACCTGTGAGCTGGTCGAAGAGTTTCGGTTGCCTAACTTATGCCGGTGAATGTATACGACATGTACCGCGAGAAATAGTTTGGAGTTGGTAATGCCCTTTCATGACCCATCCGTGTTCCATACAGCGCGGATAGTCGTAGGGAAGAAAGCTTCTGCTGGGCAGCAAGGCAGCTCGGGTTCCTAACAACAATCCGCAAAATTTTCAGGCGATGGGATAGGGCTGATTCCGGGCAAGATAGGATGGTGCAGCCGATTTCAAGTTCCCATTTGCTGAATTTCAAGCTAGGCCAAACAATTTCACTTCTCGCAGGTCCTTTCTCGGTATTGGACTGCCAAGGTTCCAAAGAAGAACAAGCTGACGCCACTCGGCGACAGCGCTGATGAGAGTGGTAGAGACTCACGAGGCTATGATCCCACGATGTTTACCAGTTTAGATGCGGAGCGCACGGTTGCTGGTCTTGTCAACGTTTGTGGAGAACCAATAGGAACCGTGCACCTGGGAACCACTGCAATGGAGATGTGACTCGGACCGGCATCCGGAATTGATCCAGAGTTTCGACTAGTTTCGACTAGGGGAATTCAACAACATACTCAGCGCTAAGTTGCCCGAATTCAGTTTTCACCGCTGTCATGATCACTGACTACGTACGTCCACGAAGCAACCACGAAGTTTGAGTCATGGCGAAACCCCATCTACTTATCTTTCTTTCGATTCTCTGGCTTCCCCCCCGTCCACGCGCAGGGTATTCAACTGCCAGCTGCCAGTATTTCACATCGAACCTTCATCCGAGAGAGTGGCGGGGACACTGGCTGTCGTAATCTACTCTTATTCTGGACCGACGATGCGCCTCATCCTCTCGAAAATATTTTTCTAGCATAGGGGTGTATATACGGTCGTGTATATACGGTCGTGTAGGCGAGCCTTGACCACTACCGTCGAGGCTTGAGATGGCGTTCCCAGCACTGGCTGTTACAACAAAAGGATGCTTGTCTCTTTCTATGGTGAGAAAAGGTTGAGATCCATGTTAAACTTTGAATACGGTAATTATAGCAGCTTGTTTAAGCACATTTTCTCTGTTGACGCAGTACTTCTGGTGGTGCCAATCAAGACGAAGAGATACTCGGCAAGCTACTAGTGAAAAGGAGAATCCATCGGATCCGCGCATGTGTCTTCATCAGGTCCTGAGATCAAAGGATGATACCACGAATTTCGCGGATCGTTCAACACGTAGTGGCCTCACGTTCAGTTGGTCCTGTGTACGGCTTTGTGGAAATCGCGACTCAGAAGCCAAAGATCAATCAATCACAGCAAGCCTTTTAGTCTAATCTTCGTGGTATAGAACGGCGCGATATCGATATCATGAATTCTAGTAGCGGCTACTCAAGATTTGCCTTCAAGTTAATGACAGAGCAACCCGCGATCTTTATCGTTTCCGGTGCCCTGGTGTAGGGTGAATCCCGGGCATCATGGAATATCTCTATGCTTAGCCACCTGTGGCTTGTCTTTTCGAGCAGAGCCCTCCATGGGCGAGACTATTTAGATGCCTACAGCATGAGGGTATCCCACCACCTCTATTTCCAAGCCATGGCTCCCAGTTTCTCGCTTCTTGATACGACGCCTCTGGCCAAACTGTACAACATTTTTTCAGCGCTAGGAACGAGCACATTCGACTCGCTGGAACAGAGCCGCGACAAGGCTATAACAGGCGCGGTGAAGTCGCTTCTAGACGGCATTGATTATAGCCGCCCTGAGTCGAATGAGGTGCGAAAGGCGTCCTTGACGGACCTGTTGCGCGCAGAGTTTTCTATGTATGAACACGAGCCTGCATGGTTCGAGACTGCATGCCGCCATGCTGGCATGTTTGCAGAGGTGCGTTTCTCATCCAGCGGCGACTGTGCATGGACCTTATTTGTGAATATCAGCTTTGCTATCAGCGCCACACTTATGAAACCAAAGCCCAGATTGCTCGTTTCACATGGCAAGTACCATTCCATCGTGTTGGCATTTCTAATGTTGGTCTGTAGGTTCATTATCTATATGGATGATCTATGTGATAAATTTCCGTCGTCGATGGAGAAGTTTCAACGCTCTGTTTTCTCTTTGGAGAGTGTAGATTTGCCGGTATTGGAGAAATTTCGCGATAATCTCCGCAACATGTACCATCTATGGGACAAGATCTCCGCCAACTGCATCACTTCTTCGGCGATGGAATTTATCAGTGGATGCTTATTGGAGGGCCTTCAAGCTTCTTCAAAGATAGAGATATCTACCAGCGCTCAGTCCTGGCCGTACTTCCTCCGTGAAAAGGCTGGTGCCGCCGCCGCATACGCCTTCATGATTTTCCCCCAGGACGCGTCGTACAACATCACCGATTACATTCAAGTCATCGGAGATATCACAATTTACATCAATCTAGTCAACGATGTCTTATCGTAAGCCCAGCCCACAATTCATAAGTGGCTGCATCTACTTATACTTTCCCTAGATTCTATAAGGAGGAAATAGCGGACGAGACCGGCAATTATGTGCACAATAGGGCATTTGCCGATGGCAAGACTGTCAATGAGACCCTCCACGACATTTCTCGCGAAGCTGTTGCTGCTTATGGCCGTGTGTGTAACGTTCTTCAGGTGCAATCGCCAGCCTCACATGAGTTATGGAAGACCTTTGTCCACGGATACACGTTAGCATTATCAACTCTCTCTGGAGCTCGCTCATAGATTTTGCTTTCAGATCCTGTCACATCGATATCCCGAGATACCGTCTCAACGAGCTTGGGATATAGCTACAGTGTTCTGCGTAAATCGGTGGTTCTTACAACTTAGCATTGTATTCGATATTTGACCCAAGAACCATTGTACAACGAGCCCTAGAGATTGATTCGATTTCGGTTCATCTTTGCAAAAGGCTCAATTCCTCAAGACGGCGCATAAGTCGCGCCCAACACTGTATTCAGTTAAGGCGACATACAGTGGCGACGTACAAGGACGAGGCCCTTGGCTAAGCGCCTTTCTAGCCAGCCTTCATCCTCTCAGTCTTCATGCCAAGTAATTTGAGGTTACTTATGGCGAATTCTCGTTTGATAGAAGACCTTTGGGGACAAACGGGGTATCTTGAAGTAAAGGCCTGTGTGTAAGATCTAACTGATTTAATTTCTGATGATCTTGATAAGTCTGTTCGACGTGAAGCAAATTTGTCCTCCCTTCCCGCCCTGGTTTTCTACTAGTTTAGGCCCAACGACTCCATAGCTATCTTTCTCGGTCCGCATTATGTGTCTTCTAGCAGATCACCCACCTTGAATATTGATATTAACACAATATTAATAATTCGGAGTTCTATACCTCCCTGTGCCCGTGCGGCGTCTGTATACGCACGGAACCTGGGTTCAGCAACGTTTCCCGTTCCTGTCTTATCTTTACCACATCCTCGATGTTTCAGCCGTCTGGTGGGGAACTATGAACCCACGCTAGTCGTTCCATCTAATCTCACGCCATGTGTTCGAACACACGCTGTTTCCGTGTCTTTCAGTTTGATCGGCAAATCCCACCGACCTACACATTCCAAAAACACTTGAAACCATGGTTGATGATTGGCCCAAACGGCGAACGCGTAGATCACGCGTCATCAAAAACTGATCATGTGGTCAGGAAATCGGGATTTTCGCTGGTTTCGCAGGTCTTTGGCTTCCCGTCATCATCTTCTCCAGTGCCCCATGAATGGCTCGGCCCATCGAGCTTGCTCCTATCTCTACCGCTGAGTCTTCCCGCTTCCTCACCGAAGACCCTCTTCCCGCCAACCTCTCCGCCACCATCGCCCACGATGCTCTCGGGCACACCCTTACCAGCGAGGAGTATACCCTGGCCTCCATTCACCCGCCATGGAAGCGCGATCTCCATGCGTTGCTGGAGCAACCCAAGTCGTCAGGGGCAGCCATAGTACTGCACATGCTTGTGACAGTGCTCATTTTGACTTCGGCGTTAGTGACAGTGTTGGAAACGGTCCCGACCCTTCACGCGGTATCGACGGGGGCGTGGTTCGGAGTGGAAACGACACTCGTGGCTCTCTTTACGATCGAGTATGTGGTGAGATGTGTGGCGTGGAGTGGAACGTGGATTAGCCTTTTGAAATGGCAGACATGTACGTCACTTCATCTTGTCAGCTGTTACCTTTAAGGGCTAAACGCCAAGACGATCCACTCTAGCTTTCTTCGGAATAATCGACCTGCTGGCTGTCATGCCGTACTATATCGAAATTATGCTTCACCAGGATACGGTACATCCCCCATGAACGTCTTGACGCTGTCTATAAACCGAAAGCCAGTCTATTTTGTTCAGATTTTCAATATTACGGATGTTCCGACTTCTTCGGGTCTTCAGGCCTTTCCGATATAACAACACGATTCTACTGTGAGTATCTACTCTTGCCACTCCTCTTAAGCACTCATAATTATGTAGGACCATCGAGGTCATGTACATCTCTGTCCGCCGATCCCAACACGCCCTTCTCGCCATTGGGTTCTTTGTGATGATGATACTCACTGTATTCAGCACCCTTCTGTAGGTTTTCCTCATAAGTCGTTGTGACTGCTGCTCATTCTCGCCTTTGTAAAGTTACTTCGCAGAAAGAGGTACCTGGGACCCCATCCTCGATACATTCATCAACTCCGACGGGGACCCAAGTCAATTCTCTGTATGTCTTGCCTTCCGCTCCGCCGCCATCTCTCTCGCCGCCTATCTAACGTGTCACCCAATAGAGTATCCCCGCGGCGGCCTGGTTCGTCCTCGTCAGTACGTACCCTCCTCTTCCCCTTCCTGGACCAACATTAACCCCCTTCTTTCCTTTTTGTAGCGATCACCACCGTCGGCTACGGCGAGATTACCCCCCGCTCCTTCCTCGGGCGACTCATCACGCTCCCCATATTGATGTTCGGCCTCCTGTTGATCACCCTTCCGAGTTTCGTGCTTGGCCGAGAGTTCAGCCACGTCTGGGAGCAAATGTCCGCCCGGCAGGTTCGTCGGCTCTCCTCACCCTCTGCCACACGTCACTGACCCTCTTCGCATCAGAACGAACGCTCTTCCTCCCCCAACGGACACGCCCTCGACCCAGGCGACTCCCCACTCGCGGCGGGCTTCCCAAGCATGTCGTTCCTCCCCCTCCGCTCCGCCTACCCCCAGGGCCAGGGACACGGCACCGCGACGCCCCCGATGGACCTTACGAACCGCAAGCTCGCGCAGAACCAGACAGAGCTGAGCATGCAGATCGCGGAGCTGCGTGCGGCCGTGGAGAGGCAGGGAGAGGTCGTACTGGGGATTTTGGAGGTTATTAAGCGGGGGCATGTTGGGGCGAGCGGGGACGAGGGCAAGGGGAAGGCGGTGGAGCGCCCGTAGGAATTGTGGACTTCGAGGAAGGGAATGTTAAAATTAGGATTGGGATTCGAACATGTAGGTAGTCATGGATGTCTTTTGTGGAATAGACGGTATTTATACTTGTGGTACCCGCAGAGCTCCAGCTATCTTCAATATGTCTCGTTCCGTTTGGTCGTACCTGGCGTGGGCTGCTTTTATGCTCCCCTTCCTAACATCGTTCCAAACGACGCATATAACACCACGATCTATCTATCGTCAATCGCAAGCGTTGCAAATGAATCTAGCCAGTCGCAATCCCTGGTTTTCCTTGAAGAACCGCCATCCTTTGTCTCGAAAATCCTGCTGTCCTTCTTTGGAACACTATCCGCATGACAATGGTAATGTAGAGAATTGAGATGCGTTCACTCAGATGCCTCGTTTGAACTCATCGCTCACCCCGACTTTTGTACAGTAATTGTTGTCGTCACGAAATACATGGTGTGGGGCACATCGTGACACCATATCAATTCAACAATAAGAGGAAGTGCGACTTTTCCCTTTGAGACATGCGAACCAGCTTTGGTCGGGCGATAAAATTGAATCCTAGCACCCGAAGGTACTGTTCGAAGCATTATCAAATACCCCATTTCGATTATGAGGGAATCTTCAATCGCCATTTTCCATCGTGTCAGCCTCTGAGCCTTTCAGTGCACCATTCATCTCATCTCGTAAACCCCTGCTGTTTACTGGGTACACGTCGGACAATGTGCATTCATTGGAAACTATGTTCTCCTCTTCATAATTCGTTTACTCGTTCCAGCAGGTTCCAGCTCCATAGGTTATCACTGATGGTAACGAGATAATCAGTCGTCGTCTTGAAGAAGGTTATCTCGAAAGTTCATTTCAATGTGTGTTGGTCAGCGACTTTCCCAGCCCTTCTGACAGACATATGACCACTGATGAGTTTCAACAGACAGCAGCAAACCATCAATGAGGCGCCTATGCTCGCGGCTCAGGCTTGCATATTCCATAGCCAAAGATCAAGATAACACCTTCCCCAAGGAAGGATCTGCATTGATTAAGAATAAATTCGACGATCGGAGCGGCTCGCGAATGGCGATTGCCAAGAACAACTTCGACGCCGCGGATTTCTTTGGAAACCGTGCTCCTTTAGGCCGGCGAAACGACGCGCACAATTTTGAGTACGCCAAGCACGGTTAAGAACGGATCGAAATCGGTGGCGAGTTGTCCGGAGGCTGTGTGGTAATTTGACCCTGTAGAGTTTGTCTTTCTCTGCCGATTTGCCCATTGCTTCTAGTTTGTTGCTGCTGATTCCTTGTCTTTTTACATCTGTATCAGTCCATCGCTACTCGTAACACCGACGATCGAGTGTCGTGTCTAAAAACGGGATAATACAATTATAAGACGTCTCCTGGGATGAATCCCAGAGGGCCCAATGGATCTGTGGCGTAACTTCGTGGTAATCTAGCTGCCAATGGTATTTCTGCTCCCAGCCTGGTGACATTAGAATCAGTCGAGGTCGCATGGAGGTCATAGAAAGCACTTGCTATGTGAGGCAAATCATGCCCAGGTGAACATCGACATTTGCGCCTAAGCCTCATGCTCTCTTTTGACTGATAACGATAAATACTTTCCCCGAAGGGGAGTGGCAAACAGCCTTGCTGCCAATCCTAAAGCGAAGTTGAAAATGAGGGAAAGAGTTCAGATTTGACCGGGGAGACGCGTCAGGATATATCTCCGGTACCTATGTGACTGCACTCCCGAGTGTCATCCACAACTACTTTCACATTGTAAAAAGTGCCAGCTCGAGGCTTGGGCTGTATGAGAAGAGATGTATGTAGTGTAGATCTAATCTAATCCGATCTGATTTATATTTCTAGTTCCGCTCAATTTAAATTTGTCAATCAGCGACACTGGAACCAGTCGTCCTCGAAAGTATCGCGATGTTGACTCAAGTCGAGCGGTGTTAATGTTTGATCGCTCGGGCGAATTCCTGCCTTGGATATGTGTGAGCTAGTAATAACTTCGAAGCTCTTTGAAGACTAATTACTTGCTAGTCCTTGTGAGCCTAGCTCAAGCTCCTACTAGTGCGGAAGTGATACATGATACATGGCATGCGTACTTACGTTGACAGTTCAACTCATTCCGAAGAAAGGACGATCAGTGCAGTGCCATTAGTAAACTAATGGCCCTTCAAGGTTAAGACCTGATTTTTGGCGATTGACAAAAGTCTCACCCGTTTCCCTGTGTCAGCGTTTCGTTTTATGGCTTCCACGTTAGGTGCTAGAAGTTTTGAGGGGTGAACACTACTACTCACTCGTTGGCTCAAATTCCGCCTACTGACATGTAGCACAATGCATGGGCGCCGGCTTCTATTCAACAGGACGGCAATATTTTTACTATCGCCGCGCCACGGCTGATCTTGCGCTGATCGTTCCGGTCCCTGCCACTACCTCCATCTGTTTCTTGCGATCCATCAGATCATATGGTTTATCAGGAAGGATGGCCTTCCCGGCGGAGAAGCACTCGCACACCGATATTCACTGTTGCTTCCAAAGCACGTCAGTCTATGGGTAGCCCGAAACTACCCAGTCAATCGCCCAATCTCGTCCTTTGCACCAAACACGGGACCCAAATTCCCATGCGATCATGGCCCGCTTACCTCTCGGTTTTCCCCATTGGTCCAGGCCAATTCGACCGCTCATATATCTCCCACTGGAATTCACGTAGTATCTCAACGCCCGCCATGTCTTTAGTGACTAACATCATGTCCCGCATCGCGCCCTGTCTTCCTTCTCTTTCCTTTGCGTGTCTATTGATAGTATCTGCCTTCCTAGTCGTTTCAACTATGCACCTATGGCGGCGCAAATCGGCTTACAAGTCCCTTCCTGGGCCCAAAGCTTCTTCGAAACTTGGTATGACTATCACAGCCCTTCCCCGCTAGAAGCTGAACCGAGGTCATCTCAGGGTTTCTGCTAGATCTCCACAATACTGAAGGGCTCAGCTGGCACTATGAGATGATTGAGAAATATGGACATGTTGCAAAGCTTGATGGGGGTCTTGTGGGGGTGAGGAATCGACACCATCTCAGATAAATATTGGAATCACAATCTCACTGTCCTGTCTAGCCTGAGGCGCTGTATATCACTGACCCCGCTGCCCTACACGCTATTCTTGTGCGCGATTATACTTCTTTTCGGCAGTCTACTGAGTTTGCTGGGTAAGCCGTCATGAATTCAGTATCCCTCGTCGCGTTGGCCTTGATACACTCCCTCTCCTTAGTCTGTTTGGGCTTATCCACCATGGAGACGGCTTGGCATCTGTGTGGGGTAGCTACTCCTGGCTGCCTTCAGTCAGCATGCCTCTTATAACATGTTTTTCCAGGAGATGAACACAAGAAGCAGCGCAAATTAATCGACCCCATGTTCACCACTACCCGAATTTCTCGCCTTACGCCTTTGTTCTATAACGTGACTCGACAGGTTTCTACTATTCCAAATTCCATTCTTCTGTTCGTTGACAAATTATATGTGACTCCAGCTGCAGGCCTCGCTCAATGCAGATTTGACGAATAAGCCTCAAGGGCAGGAAATTGATATTCTTGACCGACTGGTCCGCACGAGCTTGGAGCTGATCGCGCAGGGTGGCTTTGGACATACATTCAACTCATTCGACGGTAATAGCAAGGAGTTCAAGGAGTTCCACTGGGCTATAACTTCAGTTCTGTATGTCTGGATGTGGTTATTATGTTATGGCCAGGAAAAGAATCGCTGATCTTTGAATCAACCTGCAGCCCAATCGGCAGTCGCTTGTTCCTCTTTCTCCCATTCTTGCAGTCTTGGCGGAAGATGAAGCCCGTATGGTTTCGACGTCTCTTGTCGAACCTGGTTACGTGTCTTCCGTGGTCGGCACCGCGCGAGGTACGCGTCACCCACCTACAACGTATGGGTATGGTCTCCCTGATGTACTCGTGACAGTTCAAGAAAGCCTGCGATTTAATGCACCCTGTCTATGAAAGTCTGTTGGAAGGAAAGAAAAATCTCTACCGCGAGGGCGGCATCTCGGCCTTGGAAGAAAGCGCAACAAACGGAAAGGACCTGATGACAATACTTTGTATGTCTAAATTGCTGAAGCAGTTATCAGCTTGACTGCATCGAAACTGACGTGGCGCATATGTAGTTAAATCGAACTGGGAGGCAGAGACAAAGGATCGATTATCCGATGAAGTGGTCGTCGCAAACATGGGGTATGAGCCTCGCGCCTATACTAGGAACAGAACATAACCCCCTCATTCCTTCCCCAGGTCTATGATTCACGGCGCGCAGGAAACATCGTCGAGCGTTTTGTCACGCTTTATATCGCTGCTTGCTCTTAACCCAGAGCTCCAGGCGCGTCTGCGTGCTGAATTGCGCGAAGCACGTGCGGTACGCCCCTGCCACGTTAAATTCCCCGGTTAGGCTCACCTGTGACGCTTCTAGAGCAAGGGCAGCGACAAAGACTTTGACTTTCGGGATCTGGAGAACCTCCCCCTTCTTGATGCCGTCTGTCGTGAGACCCTTCGTCTGTTCGCGCCAGTCACGTTTGTTTGGCGCCAGTACGTTACCCCGTTTCTTACTGTAACATCCCCTATTGATTGTGGTATGCTCTCCTTACCAGAACCATGGAAGATACTGTCGTTCCGTTACAGTACCCCGTTCTTGACGCCACCACCGGCTCTCAGCTGCGCTCGCTGTTGATAACAAAAGGCACCGCTGTCTATCTGGGTCTAGCAGCAGCGAACCGCTCTCAGGCAATATGGGGCTCAGATGCTAGCGAGTTCAAACCCGAAAGGTGGATGGGAAAGGCTGAACACGAGCTGATGACCAACGAGAACGCACGCCTGCCAGGGCTCTATTCCAACATGCAAGTGCTGCTGCCTTTGCCACATCAGCTGACTTACCATCCATTGATAATGAACAGGATGACATTCCTCGGGGGACCCAGGGCCTGCCCGTGAGTTGTCTAGGCACCTCAAGAACTAACTGACCGAGTTCATGAATTCTAGAGGAATGAGGTTTGCAATTCACGAGATCAGTGGGTGCCTTATTACGTCGTCGGACTCGAGGCCTACATGTACTAACCATACTTCTCAGAGCTCGTTCTCGCCGTGCTTCTGGAATCTTATTCCTTCGGTCGCTCGGATAAGGAAATCAACTGGAAGCTCTACATCACCCTGACGCCGTACGCACAAGGAGAAAGCGAGCCGCAAGTCCCTGTCAAGGTTACTATTTTGTACGTGTCTATGCACGCAGAGTGTTTGGAGGTCTGCTGAAATATATTTTTTCTCGTAGGGATGAGGACTGACTTTTCGCCTCCTGAGTCCGACGCCACCAAACAACCATGCCACTTTGTTGTACACTGTGCTTGTACTAACCTTGACCCCCACCCATTCCCTTTTCGTTATGTGTACAACTCTTTTTCCTTGTATTGTACTGTACTGTCCCCCGATCGATTGCCTATTTTGCTATGTGTGCACCTAGACTGTACACTGTACAGTGCACGAATTGCATTAAATGTCAGTTCCGGATCAGGCGTACAACGACGTGAATCGTAAATAGTCAACAAATTGAATCGTCTGTAGCATCACCGTAGACATCTCGGATTTATGCGCCTTCTCGAGACCCTACGGGTCATTGATATGGAGCATAACCAGTTACAAACACGACTTGCGGCAACCTAGACTGTCGCGCTGGGTGGTGAGCATCGTGTTCAGAAAGATGAATACAGACTTTGTATATTCCAAAGATGACATCCTCAAATTGCCCATCCAAACAACTCTCCCGAGACTTCCGGCATAATGACTATAGGATGCTCTCCAGATCCATAACGCACGTAGATAACTGGGACAAGCACGGGCATCCTCTGCATGTTGCAGCTCCTAATCTGGTTATAGAGATCCTCGTCGCACGCAACTACTTTAGTGACGGGAGGAAGACTATGAAGAAAATCAACACTAAAGATGAATGTTGACCTGGTCGCCCGATTGCGGGACAACTTGACCAGCTCCTTCCTAATTTCCTTCTCCTTTGATCTAAGTTCTCGATCGACGAGGAATTGGAAGATCGCAGATGTCCTTGGCGACGTTAGAAATTCGCGGCCTTGGAGGGCGATCAGTTATCATGATGCCACGGACAAGAACACCATACCTAATTTACACCTCTCTTGATGAAGAGGCCAGTCGTCTCTCTGGCACATTCGAGAACAATAGTATCGGATCTTACATTTTGCACAGCGACGGAGGCCTATCCTTACGGGACACTACCAGATACAATCAATAGTTTTCCAACGAGTGATACAAACATGAACAGTACCGTGGTGTGACAACATTTGGGTGGAAAGCGACCGCTAGCATCAAGGTCTGCATAGGCTGCCTGTGCATATCTGATTCCTTCCAGTAATATATTCCAAGTCTTAAGTGCTTTCGCATTCTTTGTGTAGGGACCATCCTTCAATGCCTTGTCCTTGAGCATACGTTGTAGGATCGGACGATGGATGGCGTACGTCCGGATATGGTCAAGGAGAAAATTCGAATGCTCCGCAATACCAGGAAGGTGAGTACTGTATGCATCGCTCCGGAGAATCAAGGACAACAGGTCGAACTGTAATCCATAGATGAGCCATGAATGGCCTCCAACCGACTCGCATGCATATCGACGTAAGAGCCTGAGTAGGAGGAAAATACAGTCTGGAGGATTATCGTGACCTTTTACGTAACGGGCGTTCGATATTGAAGGGGGCAGTGTAACGTAGTAAGAGAGTGCACGACAAATGCTTGAGATTACCGGCATTGCAGGGAGGGTTTGGAAGAACGTGGGGTTTTTCCCACACAGGGTGAATGGTACAGCCACAACGAGAGGGAAGGATGAAACCCACCGCTCCCCGCCCTCGACGCACATATTAACTGGGCCAAAGAGAGACTCAGCAGAATAGAGCTTATCGAACCCAAGTGCTTCCACAAGATATGATGGTTCAAGCTGGGTTATTTTGTTCACCAAAGCTACCAGGGTTACCCACAATGGAGTGTCAAGATCTCGTTCAGCTGGGGGGCGCCGTCCGAGATCAATATAGACATTGATAGCAACTCTTATGGCGCCTTTTGGGGCCACGAGGGAAGTCTGGGAGAGGAGAGCCATGAGGACCACCGATATGGATACAGCAAGATATTGTCGGTCCTGGGCACTGATGGGCTGGTCAAAGGCGATGAATTCCCGATGCAAGGAGTCCATCCATAACCAGAAATTCGGTGCTGCTGACAGCACCGTGCGGACGATAGTTGGGTTTGAACCTGTGTTTTCGATGCACCTCCATACCCCTATGAGTGCATAAATGTGGGTCCTGTCAGATGCGATGTTACTGGGAGGGGCACGGCGAAACTGAGCAAGATAGAAATCTAGGATTTCAAGGAACAGATTGAATCCGAGACTACGTTCGTTTCGCAAACGAAGTTCAAGAGGTTTCAGATAGACATCCGGGTATTGTTTCGCTTGTGAAAACAGGTTCTGGACGTAGTTTGTTAGGAGGATCGCCCATCCGTCATTCCCCGAGTTTTGTAACTCGTACCTCGATAGAATTGGCAGTGGAGGCATAACGTATCAAGTCCTGCAGATTGTTCATCGAGAGAGAGGGAGTTAAGCTTCAAATCGGGTAAGGCAGACCACATTCGCCTCTAGCGCTAGTTATGTAATGAGGACTACCATGTGGGAGAGCACGCTTCAATATTAGTTGTCAGTTGTCAGTGTGGTGTCTGTAGATGTGGTGGCCGACCTCGGGAGACTCTATGTATTCCAGATGACGCTGAAAATAGCCTCAGGTGCTTCCTCAGGCTCTCAGCTGACCACTCTGGAGACAACAGTAAATTTGCAGTAAATACCTTTTTATTTGAGAGACGCTGGATCTGAACAGCCTCAAATACAATACATCTAGTGGTTGATTGATACCTAGTGCAGATGGCCAATATTTTCAAGCTGAAAAGCCTCCGCCACAGCTTGAGGAGCAGATGAGTAAACTCAAGGCGCTTGGCAAGTCGACCTTCTGACTCAAATGAAAAACGCGATCACAAGATTTTGATGTGCTCAAACCACGTGTTTTCTTTTGTCTCATGATCGAACCTACTAAATCGAACCCACAAACGTTGAGTTACTTTGCTATGAATTTCCGGCATTGGTGAAGCACATAGTGCGGAACGAAGCTTATCGACACCCCACGAGTGCGCTAAACGCGAACATCTTTTCTCTTCCAGTACTAGTCTTCTCTGCCCGGTCCGATCTCTGCCCCTCAGGCGCCAATCTTCAGGTCACCTGTGGTATTACACAACTGCGACCGGGCTGCGGTCTGCCGTCATCACCAATCTGACCCTCTTCCTTTGACGGTTGCCTTCTAAATCGCATATCGGTGTATATAACGTGGATCGGAACCACGGCGATCTTCTGTCTACCCTCACGCCCACAAGAGCGGGCAATTACCAGCAAACGATCTAAAGACATACCTTAGGCTTGAACGGCGCTCGTTATTCGCGATCGCCAGTTTATTGTGAGTTATTGTGTCCCTAGCTTACCTTTGCATAGAGCTGATATCGTGAAGAATGGCTCAACCGGCTGATGGAGTAACAACGCGAGGTTATCAGCAGGAAATGCTTGAGCAGAGCCTTCGGAGAAATATAATTATTGCTCTGGACACGGGCTCGGGGAAGACGCATATCGCGGTACTGCGAATCAAGACTGAGGTCGAGCGTCAGCCTACCAAGGTACGATCATGGCCACCGAGAGCACCTCATGGCAATTAACATCTGACCCCTTGTTCAGGTCTCATGGTTCGTCGCGCCTACCGTTGCCCTATGTGAGCAACAGCGCAGTGTCATACAGACTGCGATTCCGGTCTCTGTTGGAATAATTTCTGGCTCTAAGGAGCCTGACCAATGGAAGAACGCTTCTTTATGGCAGACTGCGCTTCGCAACAACCGCATCATGGTCACCACCCCTCAAGTTCTCCTTGACGCGTTGCGTCACTCCTACGTTAGCCTTGGGCGTGATGTTAGCTTATTAATATTCGACGAGGCGCACCATGCCGTCGATAATCACCCTTATAACAGGATTATGAAGGAGTTTTACTTCGCGCTGCCATTTCAAATATCTGCTGCTTCGACGAGATACCAACGCCCATCTATATTGGGGTTAACAGCCAGCCCGATTTACGGCGGTAACGTCGAAAAGGCGTTCAAGTACGTCCTACTTATGTTTGAATTCTACGACCAAGAGAGACTGATGGGCCCCTAGAACAATCGAAGAAAATCTTGATAGCACTATCTGCGCACCCAGGCAGCATCAAGCCGAGCTTTCCAAATTTGTGCACCGCCCTGTCTTCCGACATATCCTTTATGAATCTCCATCCGAGCATGATCCCCCCTTCTCTACCAATCTCGCTAGCCTCAATTTCGTTATATCTTCTATCGACATCCAAAACGATCCCTACGTCCACTTCCTCCGCTCTCAACTCTCTCGGGCCATTAAAGGCACAGCAGAGTATCATCGCTTCGATCAAAAGCTATCCAAGGTCATCCAAAAAGAAGACTCGTTCACGCATAAGGGGCTCCGGGATTTTGCCAGGACGGCAGACGCCATTTGCGCTGACCTCGGGTCTTGGGCAGCGGACTGGTATGTGTGGGAAGTCATCCAGCATGCCAAACGCGCTGCGAACCCATATAATAACATGATTTCCTCCTGGAAGAGCTCCGAAAAGGCGTACCTCCTGAAGATCATCAATACGGTTACCGTGTCTCCCGTTTCTTTCTACCCTGAAGATATCGCGGACGAGTGCTCTGACAAAGTGCGCGCGCTCATCGAAGTGTTACTGAGCGAGAAATTCGATGCGGAATCGTGGAACGAATCGTACTTGGGCCTCGTATTTGTTCAGCGTAGGGACACCGTCCTCGCACTCGCAGAATTATTAAGGCATCACCCGTTCACAAAGGAGGCGTTCGAGTTTGGATGTTTACTTGGGACGTCTGACAGCTCCTACCGCCACTCATTTCTTGATATCACGCGTTTCATGCTCAAAGAATCTCACGAAGATACGCTGAACGACTTCAAGATCGGACTTAAGACTGTTCTGATTTCAACTGCCGTGGCGGAGGAGGGCATTGACATCCAAGCATGTGGGAGCGTCATCCGGTGGGACCCGCCCCCTAATATGGCGAGCTGGGCGCAGAGTCGCGGGAGAGCTAGGAGGAAGCGAAGCACGTATACCATGATGTTCGAGAGAGGCGGGGTGGAAAAGCAGACTGTGGAGAAATGGCAGGATTTGGAGAGGCAAATGATCGCATTGTACAATGATCCTAGTAGGGATCTTGTGATCGATGAGGCTGACTGTGAGATGGACGACGAAGAGGATGGTGGATTGGAGTTCCGCGTTCCGTCTACGGGGTACGTAACGGTCTCTTCGTCTGCTTCTCATTGAGTCATCTTCACTTACACCATTTTCAGTGCTCTTCTCACTCTACACTCTGCTGTTGCCCACCTCTCACACTTCTGCGCCGTCATCCCATCTAGTGCGCATGCCGATAGCCGCCCCTTATACGACATCGATCCTCCCGAGTTCATTGAAGGCTGGCACTTATTTGATAATCGATCCCGCCAAGCATTGCCATACGCAGGGCCATGGGGGTCTAAGGTGACTCTACCACGCTCGCTACCTCTCCCTCAACGCGAATGGGTCACGGAGAGAATATACAGCAACCGAATCTCAGCCCATCGACACGCGGCATTTGCAGCGTACAAGGCGTTGTACGATGCGGAGCTGCTCAATGATAGCTTATTACCAATAACAAGTGTGGTGGAGCCACACCTCGAGGAGGAAGTCAAAGAGATGCTAAAAGACGTTGAGCAGCGCCATGGCTTTGCCAAGGTCTCACTACAGATGGACCCTTGGACACTGGAAGATGCATCACCTACCTGTTGGTATACGTATGAGCTGAGCATCGCAGGGCTTCCTCCTTTGGTCCTGTTCAACAACTCTAGGCAGATATCTCTGCCAGGCAACGAGGGGCCAATCCTGTACCGGTCTGGTCAACCTCCGACTGAAACACGTGTACAATACATCGCGACGATTGGACTTGATGATGCCCGCGTGGGGCAGGCGAGACAATACACGAAAATGCTCTTCTGGTCCCTAAGCGGATCACGCATGAACTGGGAGAAGGACGACTTTCCATATCTCGTGTTGCCGAAGGACATAGATACCCACTGGGAGGCGCGCAGGGCGTGGCTTTCCCTCCTTCATACGACCAAGGCCGCCTCGAGGGCGGACGAATACTTCGCTAACGCGCAGGACTTTGGCGAAGCTTTCTCATATCCAGAAGACCTGAGCATCGTACGGAATGGATTCCAGTTTGCCAAGGGGTACCGCTTTCTCGCGTGGCGCTACGATCCCCTAACCGAAGAGGAGGAGCTCGAATTTAGAAAATATTATGCTCGTTTCGAAGACCTTGAGATTGATTATCCCCTCATGACCGTTCGAGCCCTTCCTCCTCGATCCAATTTCCTCATACCCATATCTGACAAAGACAAGGACAAACCTCCCCCAGAAGTGAAGAAGCTTTACCTACTTCCCCGCCTCTCTGCTATCACGGTGCTCTCACATGCTGAAACAGAGTACGCGTTTCTGCTGCCTTCAATTCTTCGTTCCCTCGCCTGCTCTATCACGGTCTTCTCCCTTCGAGATGTTTTATTCTCCTCGACGCCTCTCAGCGACATTCCGCTCCCACTATTGTTCACTGCGATGACAGCTCCGGTGTCGGGAGAAAGGAGCAACTATCAACGTTTGGAGACCTTGGGTGACACAGTCCTGAAATACGTCACAGGCATACAGATTCTCGCCGAGTACCCACTTTGGCATGAAGGTTACTTGAGCAAGAAGAAAGACCACGCTGTATCGAACGTAAGGCTGGCGAAAGAGGATATCAAAAAGGGGCTTTATCGATGGATTATCAGAGGTAACATTTCTTCCGACCCGTCACGAACATTGGTTGACGGAAGTCACTCGGATAGATCAAATGTTGGGGAGGAGGTGGAAGCCGAACTACATTACACCTGAGGTGGGCAAAGTTGACAAGGAGAAAGAATTGGCCGCACCTGTGGTAGGGACGAATGTTATCAAGAAGAAAAAGAAACAGCAAGAGCTGTCGACGAAAGGTAAGAAGAATTACTAGCAAAGCTCAAGCAAATATTAACAGGATCACTGCTTGTAGTCCTTGCAGATGTGGTGGAATCCTTGATTGGTGCCGCGTATCTTCATGGAGGTTTAGACCTAGGGAACGAATGTGCCAAATTCTTTGACATGGGTCTCAAATGGCAGTCACTACCCACGCGTATCGAGGCGCTTCTTTCTCGTGTCGAGCCTATCGAAGAGTATCCAGCTCAGCTCGATACCGTCGAAAGGATCTTGGGATATACCTTCCAGCGGAAACTTCTTCTCATAGAGGCGTTGACGCATGCCAGCTACGAACAAGACCAAAACAATACCCCATCCTATGAACGCATGGAGTTCCTCGGAGACTCTGTCTTAGATATGGTCGTCACCGATTTCCTATACCACGCTGCGGGAAAGAACTATAGCCCCGGCCACATGCATCTTAGGAAATCGGCCGTGGTGAACGCTCACATCTTGGCCTATGTCTGCCTCTCGTCATCGATATCTACTGACGCCACAATGCCCGGGCTTGGCGACGATGGAGCGATCACCTTAGTCCCTGAAACCCACCAGATCAATCTATGGCAGTGTCTCCTGCACTCTAGCCCTCGTGTTCTCGAGGACCAGAGGAATACCGCTTCACGATACAGACACCGTAAAGCTGAAATTAAGGGGTCATTAGAAAGTGGAACCCTGTTTCCTTGGGCAGATCTGATCCGGCTTCAGGCACCTAAATTCTTCAGCGACATGATTGAAAGCCTTATCGGAGCTGTATTCCTGGATTCAGGAGGGGACATCAACACTGCACGATCGGTCATAGCAACCCTCGGAATTCTCCCCATGTTGGAACGGATTGTTCGGGACGACGTCGATGTTCTCCATCCGGTCTCCAGGCTCTCAATGTGGTCCAGCAAGCATGACAAGGAACTCGAATACCGAATTCAAAAGGAGAAGGGAAAGGTAAGCTGCGCCATAGTGGTTGATGAGAAGGAGGAGTGCCGATGTACGGAAACTTATCACGGTCGAGCGAGTCAAGAGGAAGTCAAGTTCATGGCTGCCGAGCTTGCAATCAAGATGTTCAGGTTGCGTGATGTGGATGTCAACTATACCCTACTGAAGAAGAAACGTGGCCCGACGAGGAAGAAGGGAGTAGGAAAATCGAAGTAACCGATATTACAACTTGTCTTTTCGAAACGTTATTTAGGATGCAGATCCATGTCAAGCTTGCTCAAGAAACACGCCTTTACAATCCTTCTTGGTGTAGTGGGGATGGTTGTCCGTCGCTGACCAGACCACGTCCAAGCGCCCGTTTGCTGTCAAATTCCTGCACAAGAACCAATCCTCATGAGCTATCCCATCGGGTGCTTGGGCCTGCCCAGGTACTGCAAGAATTAGTGGGCCAGTGCGGTTGGCAATATTATCCTGACGCGGTGCTTTAGTGTTAGCATTAGAAAAATACGAAAGACGCACAGCGAAGCAATACACCGCAAGGGGTGGAGGTGTGTTTTGTGCTGAGACGAAGGTCGGCGACTCTCCTTTGTCGAGCGAGTACGAAACAGTGTTCAAATTGGCCGGTGACTTGGGAATGAAGGCACTATTCTGGAGGATATTGTAGGACCATGTGGTAGTGCATGTAGTACAAGCCTGTGTATAGATATGTTTGAGAGATACGCAACAGAGTGGGCAATATACGACCGACAGAGAGTATTGACCAGCCAACTTTTGGTACAGTGTTGACATCAATGACCTTGACTTCTACAAATGAAGCAGGGACATCCTTATATCGCGCAACCAGATTGAAAGATGAACTTGATGTTTCATTGCAATGTGTCGCTTGACGAGAATGGTGCACTCCCACGCCGAGAGACATTGACTGCTGAGGGGATGGGATGCAGACACAAGAAGTTAGGTCGTGTACTGACGGTAAAGCGTGGGTTTTATTCGCACCTGAAAAACAGACAACGCAAATGTCGCAATAAGGGGAGATCGGAGAGGGTGTATCATTTCTGAAGTTTGAAAAAGGACGATGCATGAGGATTGCTCGAGGAAGAATCTTATAGGCTTTCTTCCGCGCCAATGCTGGCCCATCTGATGCCGGACACTGCTGGACCGATAGAATTTTGCGGCGATACGCCGCCCATTGTCGGAACTTGAAGCTTGAGTAAAAGCAGCCGAAATTGAGGGGTATGGCGAGACTTCCCCGTCCTTGCTTCCTCGAGCTCGATATTGAAATTTTGAATGGCTCTTGCTATAAACCAACCACACCAGTACTAGTACTTCGGACCAGCAAGTCTGGCCTGAAGGCTTAGTTGGCTAAGTATCTGCTCTTATTTTCCTCTCGGAAGACGCAGTGCCGGACAGCCTGCAGGCAATGGGCAGTGTTCAATGTGACGATGCCAGTTCTATGAAGAGCCAAGCCTTGGCCAAGCCAGACCAGACCAGACCAGCACCGGCTCAACCCGAGCGCGACCTGAAAGGTTACACACTCCGACATCCAGAAACCGCCTTCCCCAGGCGGCCAAGTGTCAAATTGGTTTTGAATTTAAAGTTTCAAGTGTTATCGCTGCATTGCTCTCTTTCCTTTGTACAAAAGATCGCAGCATAACTATGACTGCGCCCATGACAAGGAGTCTCGTCGTCTCTATATCCTTGTATCTTTGAGCCAACCCCGCTCACCCAGAAGCTCAACTCATCCGCTGCCCGAAGAATTACATACACTTGTTCGTGCGATCCTTGCGCATTTCGCTTCATCCTGGCCGTTGGTTTCCAAATAGGTCCAATCATCGGACGACTCTCCTTATCTTACAGGCAGACATCCGAGAAGTTACCACCTCGTCTACTCTTTAAAATCATGGAGCCGATCACCAATGCAATTGTACAAACCTCAAAGCGTGAAGAGGTCAGATTAGATCCTGACATCGACGCTTGAGCTCATGCTTCCCATGTGTAGGTACCTACTGCGTCGCCTGAAAACTTTCAATGCATTGATCTGAAAAGCCAAGTTTCTTGTGTCGAGCCTTCCGACATGATGCACCGGAAGCACCTCATAGCTCACTATACTGGGAAGATGCGGATCGTCAGCAACCTCGAAGGCCTGGAAATACTGTTTCATGGTGTGCATAAACTATATAATGACTCCCGACCGGAACTGGACCCGCCCCAGCAACTCGTTCCTTCTCCTCGTTGCAACTGCCACATAAATCTAGCTTGCCCGAATGTCCGGGTTGCATCTTACCCTTGTTCGGACACAAAAATACTCTCACTGATACTACGTTGGAAGCCCAACCTCTCCGTCTAAGCGTCCTCCTGAAGTTTCTCTATGTGGCGCCGCGCAACATTGAAGAGCTCAGGTTCTATGGAGTGGATGATATAAATTCATTTGATGGTCCGTCCTGACCTTTGTTTATCTTACGAATAATGCCTATTGAAGCTGGTTTGGAATAAGTTCTTCTATAAGACTTGATAATCTGCGGTGCCTCCAACTTCAACCAGCAGATGAAATTCAGTGGCGCCAGTAAAGCGTATGTGACAATTACAAACCGGTTCTCAGTCATTGTGATTCCGATCATCCGCAAAGACTGCGCGAATTGACTTTGACGATCTATACCACTGACTCCTCGACTCGTGCCGTCACGAACTACGCAGGGTGTGGAAGCAGATAGCCTCAGTCTTGACAAAGCCGTGATACAAGGCTTTTTTGAGCTCAACTTAACGGTCATTTTGCGAGTGGATGGCTGGGAATCACGTTGGACAGAGTCCGAATATGACGCTTTCCAGGAATGTCTCGCCAACTCGTACCTTCGGGCTGTTGACAAAGCGAGAATTAAATCCAAACTAAGAGATATCAGAAGAGACTTCCTAGCCGCGAGGACAGCATTGTTTAGTAAATAAAATTCACTCTTGTTACCATAGTCAATCCTAGATAGGCGGTGGCAGAACTATCCATAGGTTAGCCGTGTATTTGAGACGTTCGAGCGGTAGACAATACTCACAGATCAAGGTTCAATCTTCAGGTGAAGCCCACGGTCTTTGAATGCCTTCATCAGTCCTTTCAACAGTAGCGTGAATTTTTCGAGCCACATTGATTCATACCGAGTTAACTTCACTGTAACGTGTAAGGGCGGTCAACACGATGTCGCCTACGAGATTCTGCGAACGTCGTTCAACAACCTTCAGCTTTTCAAGGGTGGGGAGGTGATCAAGGAACTCAATGAGATGGTGCGGATTCATGTCGGTGTTGCCACAGTCCAGCTCAAAGTTCACGAAGAGCTAATATTGGGTGGCGTATGAAAGAAAGAAAGTCATCATGAGGCCACAGAAAGAGGTCTATTTTCTGTGCATACTGCACGGAAGGAGATCTAAATTGGGTGTGTTCAATGAAGTAAACATGGCGAGACCATGCACAGAGCTCAACGCGCTGAACCTTAGGGAGAGTTTTTGAATGGCTGGATTGACCAGGGGCGAACGAACGTCGGGACATCGGTCTGCAGATAGGCGCAACGAGTCAAGGTTAATGCAAGATTCGGCTATTTTCAATGACAGCCCATCTGTAGAGAGGACTCGGATGTCATTCTTGGGAAAATGGAATTCCGGGGGGAACAACCCCGCCATTACCAATGTGCGCAATTGAGGGCAAAGCTTCGGAGGCGGTCAGAGCGAATGTCGACGGATACTTCTGAAAAGGGGAAGTTCGGAGAGGCAGGTGGCGAAGTACAGGGAGCCGTCCTCTGACTTCACAAAGGTTGGTCATGGTATTGAGGAGGTCATCTAATGGAATGCTAGCTCACCACTCTGAATGAGCGGCCATCGCTAGCAAGCATGGATCATCGAGTTGGCTATAACAAAAATGGGCCGTAATGGTGAGCTTGGTTGGAAGAATTGAGTCGCCTGTAGTTGGCTTGGACGGACGTATAGGAAATCGAACAGTTTATAATAGTGTCCATGCAATTTCTATGTACAACAAAAACACCAGATCTAAGCTGAGGCTGTTGCGTTGTAAATGGGGCACAGTTCGTCCCATGCAGCTATGCCAGACGAAGGATTGAGCAAAATGCACCCAATTACATGTAGAGGTATCTCACCAGGATGAGGCTGTGTTGCAACAGTATCTGCATCTTCTGCGAATACGATTGCAAGGCCACTTTATGGGGTGCAACAGTCACTAAATTCCAAATTCTGAAGAGAGAGGTCAAACTCACATTTCCAGATGCCAGTCGATGTGACTGTTGGGTGTACGTCTGGTCAGTCTGGTGTCAAACTGATACAAGTAGAAGTTACCAATGGAGGAACCAGGGACCAGGATTGTTAGTGTTGAACCGAATGGTCACGTTGTCGCCAGCGAGTCCAGTAGATACAACGTCACGTCGGACCTGATTATTACGAAGAGAGATTGAACAATGGCACGTTGCAGACAGATATCACACTCACTGGGTTACCGTAGTTATAGACAGAGCTTCCGGCGCTTCGAACAACATCAAAATTGTGCTAGATAAGGAATTAAGACAAATTAGTACTTTCAAGGGTAAATACAACGTACACCATGCAAATGGAAAGGATGCTGTTATGAACAGTATGAGTGGAGGTGAATTTCAAGTAAATTGACGACTGACTGGAGCACCGACAGTGCCTCCCGGAATGCTAATTTCGACGACCTTGTTGGCTGGTAAGGTATACACGCTGCCTGAAGGGAGGAGGTCCGTAGCGAGACGAGCTCCGCTGATGATCTGCAGCAAGACTGGGACAGTTGGAGGAACGAACGTGGCACCATTGATAGTGAATTGAGCATTGGCGAAAGCAATATTGAGGTTCAGGGAGATATCGGCGGGACCGCTACCACCCGGTGCACCGGGGTTTTCGAGAGGGTGAAGACTAGATTCGACAAGAGTATTTGAGATGATAGAGGTTGTTGTGGGATCTGTTACGTTGGCGCCCTGATAACGGAGGATTGCGGAATTCAAACCGCCATCGAAGGTAGTAGGCCCAGCGCTGGACTGGGCGCGAACCCAATAGTTCCCGATTGGTTGGTTGGCGGTGACCACAACAGAATAACGTTGGCCAGCGAAGATCTGCAGCGCGTCGACTTCCAAAGGTGAATGGTTAACACCGTCTACTTCGATAATCGTCTGGGGAAGTTGTATGAGTAACGAGTTAATGATACTGTACGAAAGAACGAACCATGTTATGCCCATCGATCGAGAAGATGTAGTTGGGATCACATGAGATCGCGACAATCCGGAAGCGGTAACGCTTTCCTTGGACCACGTTGATGACAGAAAGAGTTGTAGCATTACCGCCAACAGCACGGCCAAGACCATTGATGAGAGTAGCATCGGGTGTCGGGACCAATCCCGCCGAGGGAGCTGGAGTATGATACCTGTCCACTCAGATGAATAATTATGATCGAGATAAAAGCAACTCGCTGACCAGTCGGCAAGAGTAATGACGGTCGATTCTAAGTAAAGGCGAGGTTAGAACAAACAGGTGAAGGCAATGAAAATCTCAACCATTATCTACGTCATACCTAAATATAGTTATCAGTAGGAAATATTCAAACATTCATGAGCGACCTTACAGGTCCGCAAAGGGATCGCTGGGGTCATAGACCACGATTACACCACGGAGACCATCACAATACTGAGTGGCTAAAAAGTCTTGGTTACGATATGTCGAGTACATACTTAGAGACAACGGCGTACAAAGATGGGAGTGGTACCAGAAAGTCCCAGCTTGATTGGGAATCGCGAAGTCATAGAGGAACGAGTTTCCCGGAGATATAGGGCACTGACTGACGCCGACGGGACCATCAGCCCATGCAGAGCCTGCTTGGAAAAAACCATGCCAATGCTAGAATGTTTATATAAGAATATGTCCATGCTCGCTTAAGCGAGAGCCATGAACGTACAATACTCGTGCTTGTCAGCATGGTTGTATCCGTCAGCTGATCGATGACATTGAGTTGGAAATGGTCGCCCTAAGGAAATTCGAAGTCAGTTAATGTACACCCCGATCGAACTTTGAAGCTGACTTTGTTAGCGGTGATGAGGGGACCAGGGAATGAAGCATTGGTCGCTGTCCCGGCCAGGACAGCGCTGGTGGAAGTGGATAAGTTTGTATGAAATTAAAAGATGAACCTGAGGAAGACGTACGAACGAGTGAAGCCATCTGGTGAGATATCGGCGTTGGCGATGTACAAGTCAGCAACGGGACCGATTGCGGCGTAGGCCCCGCCAATGATGGCAAGCGCAGTGAACGACTGTGTGAAGACCATCCCTAGCAATGGAGCGGGAGAGCTGGATTGAAGACTGAAGTTCTTCTAGCTCATACTCGTTCCTTTAAATTCTCGACGAACGGTGGGCGGTGACCGTAAGCAGTCCTGATGAAACAACCACCGCCGGGGATCGTTAAAAACTTCTCACAGATAAATCAGCGCAGCACATTTTGACAGCGATTGCAAGGCCTAATGAGCAACAGAAGAGGTCGAAAAATAGCTTCAATAGAAAAATCAACATGGCCACGCGTTTCACATTGCGCTACCGTTCGCCTAATGGCCTTACGGATAATCGGCCACTCGTCATGACATAGTGATACTTCAGTAAGCGGACGAAGGTTTGCGAAAGTTCGCTGTGGCGACCTGTTTCATTGATATGAACGGCTTCTCTTGGCCCGGAGTGCGCAGGCCCGATATCCCAGGAACATTTCTTAACACTCGATCCTGAGGTTGGCTGCCAACGGTTGGTTTGCTGTGTGCGATCGTCGGGGCTGCGGAACGAATACAAATCTGCAAATAGAGTCAATTAAAAGATAGAGACCTGTGGATGCCTTAGTGACCAGCCCCCCAATAACCGCCTACTACTCCTCCCACAATGTTCTGCAAAGTCTTGATGCTCACACTTACCCTCGTCGCTGCTTCCAACGCTGCAGTACGCCTTACATTTTGAACTGGAACAATTGCTGACGGGCGCGCAGGCCACAGGGCATTCGTCGAAAATTTTCACGGCAGAGAGAATCTACCACACTGTCATCAATGCAGAGCCCTACTTGGTGGATGTGACTACCACTGTGACCTGGAGGTAAGCACGACAGGTTAATGTCTTGAGGGGAGATACTCACATTCAAGGCAGTCAAGGCCCAACCGTCACCGCCGTCACCAACGCGCCAGTTGAAACTTCCGCTGCTTGAGCGTTAGTGTTACGTTTAAGCTGCACACCTAGACTTACAGCGTGGAAATTCAGTGAACGAATCGTATTGCCACTGAACTTTCTCCCGAATAGACTTTCTTTCTTCACATGGCTGAAATATCGTTAGTTTGGATAACGAACGAAGATTTTGCGTACTTGTTGTATGGCAATCGCTTACGTCGTACGAGATATACGCCATTGTCAAGCCCGACAAGCCGACACAAAGTGGTCGTAGGACCCCACACGTAAGTACGCGTTCATAGGCTGTGCGATGCATCAGGCCGTCAGTCAGCAACAAGCATGAAGGTAGAGCACGTACTAGCTCGTTCTGACACGAAACACATCAGTCTTTAAGTCTAAGTCTAAGAACTACAGGTTAACAAAACAACAAACCTAAAGGACTTGCTCGGAATGACAGCTGGCGGAGACACCCAGCGACAGAAGACATGGTTATTTGCAGAGAAGTTGGCAATGCTATCTGAGGTGGTAAAGCTCTAATGGAAGCTTAGGGTTTATTCAGAACTTGAAAGCAAGAACCCTGATAACAGATATGAGAAGTTGCCCTAACAAAAATCCAAACGAATATAGATTTGCTAACTTACCAATGCTACTTGATCACCCTACACTGTGTCCTAAATATTATCCAGATGAGTTCTTGTTCATAGAGATATCCAATGGGTGACGTTCGACGTTACAAACCATTATACAGTACAAGAATGTCGTTGAAATATTGGGAGAGAATCACCGGAGAATCCAAGGAGAACCACCAGGAACTTGAATGTCACGGTCGGTTGATGACCATGTTATGTTCCCACGGTCACAATTATAAAGAGATTGACGCAAGAGACTTGCTTCCAACGTCCTCGGATCCCTCTCCGTAATGAACTTTAGCTTTGAATATTGTTATGGCCACACTTCTCACAAACTACACAAGAATGCTATCATGCTATCGTCTTCAAATCAATATCATTGCCTTGCACCGACGACCCCAGGGGCCAGACCTGGACATCTAACGGAACCACTTGCCATTGATTGCACTGCTAGCTATTGAGAGAGCACCGACGTAAGCTTTCAAATTTCACGTTTACCGAACTTCAGGAACGCTCTCAACCCCGACAGCACGACTTATTTGAGCAAAGTGGCCAGGTCATTGTTTTGTTCTCCTAATGTGGCATAACCGAATGCTTTTGCATCGAACAATGCTCGACGTCTGGCCGCTGCACTGTGACATCGCTTCCTCAAACGGGAAACCATGCCATACAGTTGGTCAATAATCCTCTTTGTAATTCTCCGGAACTCAAACGCTGGCCATGGCCATTTCAAGGGCCTCTTGGAGCGCAATGCTACTTAATGCCACCAGCCTCCTCGGCCTTTCTCTTGCTTTTCCCTTCTCACTGGAATGCTTATCGTCTAGTTATGTCCCTAACGGACGAGCCCTCCGTTATCCTCTTCACTCCTGAGTCCCTCAATCTCTCTGCCACCCCTTACATCGTCAATCCATCGCATGGACAGAAAATCGCATCTTTTGCGCACAGTGAACATTCGACGATTGCCAGCGACCACACAGCCATATCATCCGCTTTAGAGACCTCGAGCCACACCTCCGATGTCTCAACCCCCGCGACGAGCATTATCGAAGCCGCTGCTCCCGCTACAAAGCGACCATCACTTTCTATTCCTCCCTATCAAGGAGTCCACTTTGAGAAGATAACATTGGAGGATGCGCTCCTGTGGCGCCCCACTCACGTATTCGCACACACTCCTCCGATGAAGAAGTTCTGCAATGAGACAATCTACGATGCAGACGTCGTGTATGGATCCTTGACGAGCCATGCATGCATTGTGCGTGGATCCCACCCACCTCCAAGGAACGCCCAGGTTTCGCAGAACTTGCTGGTTAGCCCCGCACAACGCGATTTAGCACCACGAGTTCCCTGCGTAGACGAACGGAAGGAGAACCTGTCCCCGCAGAGCCCCGGAAAGACGAAGAACCACCGCTGGCGCGCTCTCCGGCGCACAGTGTCGCACATTCTACACCGCAACACCGATATCAAAGGCGCGTACGCCCCCTCCCCTCTTTCCTCCTCCTTTAACAGTTCTGGCACGTCCACCACATCCGCTCGCACCCTGAAAACCCCCCAATCCGCCTATTTGAAAACCTCGTCTACCTTCCTTTTCTCGAAGCATTCTCGCCACTCTGTTGCAAAAAGCCGGGCGACGCCACTCGCCCCCCATCTGTTTGACGAACCGCAGAGTCAGACAACAGCTCACGAGCAGAAGCTACGCCGTTCGCGCTCCTTCTCTGGCTACCCGAATATACTTTCCACGATCGCTGACGAGTGTCGTACTCCTGTCCCGGTTGTCTATCAGCATGGAGGGATGTATGAGGACGCGGATTGGTTGATGGGTGAGATAAAGGAGTCGTGGGCCTTCGCGCCTCTCAATATGGACGATCCTGCAGTCGTAGCACAGGATTTGGAAGCTCGTATGTTCTGGCCAGGATCTGGCTTTTAAGCGCGGCCGCTTCGTACTTTACTTGTCGTCTATCCCATCCCATCTTCTTCGTCATATGAATCCGTTTATGCCTTCCTCTTTGGACTTCTGCCGTGCTAGAAGTCATAAGGTCGTAGGTGTACATTTGCTCGCACTTCAGCCATCACTGCAGCATGCCGCGTGCTTCCCTGTATCCAGCGCGTGGGTTGCATAAACCTCCTGTACTCAGCTTTGGAAGACCACCAGGGGCACAAATATCCGCTGTTGTGACTGAGGAAAGAGCCGCCCATCATTACGAGAGGTTGACCAAAACCGTTAAATTGTCTAACAGGAAGGCAGTGGGGCATATAGAAAAAGCTGTGTGGCCCAGCAGTGGAGCCGTGTAAGACGTGTAAAGCAGTGTAAAGCCGTCATACAACGAAGGATTTTCCAGCTTTTCCTCCTGATTCTTTGCACATTTTGCTTCAATTTTGCTCCCAACTTGATGAATATGCTACGTCCTAGGTGCGGTTCAAAGAATTCCAGATGCAATGGGTTCTGAAAGGTAGACTCACAGATCTCAACCGCGAAGTCAGTGTGTAGCAGTGCTGACAGCCGTGTCAAGCAGTGGTTGGAATCAGTGGTTGGCCGTGTCGCAGCCGTGAGTGGCCGTGCCAAAAGCAGTGGAAAGCCGTGTGGAAGCCGTGAGTGGCTGTGTGGCAGGCCGTGTCGCGGCAGTGAGTGGCTCTGTTATAAGCAGTGTGAAGGGCGGGCTCAATGAATCTCACTAATATTTTGCAAGGGCAGGAGCCATATATTCTATAGAAATATGTAGAACTTACCTCTTGGACATTTCGAGCAATATTACGGCAGCCCGCGACCACTTATGACACATTTCCATCACCAGCGCCACACCGCAACTGTAACGACAATCGTGTTGGTCGGCCGACCCAATCAGCTTGAGACCAGAAGTCGACCAATTGATACTGTGGACTCGGGGTATGTTTGACACCCTCACATGCGATAGCCGGACGTCGCACGTGGGTATGTGGCATATTCCTATCCGCGTCTGACTTTCCTGGAATTTGTTAATTATTGACGAGTACTGGTTGTGCCACCCCTTACATAAATCCCTAGCCCCCTGCCTCTACACCCGTCAATATTCCTCTGGCCACACTGCTAACCACCTCAACTGTGATAAAGCCGTGCCATCACCGTGTACACGGCTTCACGGCTCTACACGGCTCTAAACGGCCCCACTGCTGCACCACACGGCTTTTTTCCTATGCCCCAAGGCAGTGGACTGCTGCGGCGGGCGTCTAGTAGATGAGAGCCTGATGGAACGTTTACCAGGTTCTTTCCCAAGCCCCCATTGCTTGCACGCGTACTCATCCCGAGCTCGTCCTCGCCACATCGTCAATGTTCAGAAACTCGAGGAATATTACTGTACATGGCGGCACTTTCGCCGTCACCGAGCAATTTATCCACTCTGAACCTGGTAAGCGCTATAAGCCACCTCCTCCGCTCAACTTATACCGAGAGTTATGCAGCTCTCCTCAACATGTTCAAAGCCTCCGCACTTGGTGCTCTTTACCAGTCGCAGGAGCAACCCGATCTAGCGCTCCACTGTGACGCTCAGAAACCAACGCTGCTCGCGGTATCAGACTGGTCTTTGAGCGACTCAGGGCGCAAACCGATACTCTGGCTGCACGGGCCATCCAAAGATTTAAACCATGCGATCGCATATATCATTGCACGAGAGAGTGCCCAGCGCAGGGAGCTTGCAGCCAGCTTCTTCTTCTCTACAGGAAGGACCAGATGCAGTTCCATCGACCATTTTGCTCCCACCATCGCACTCCAGCTTGCGCTGTCTCTTCCACGCTTCCACTCGGTCCTCGCCAGATCTCTAGCGGAGGATCCATGGGTCACAAATAGAGCCGTTCCGGTGCAATTCGAGACACTCGTCCTGAAGCCGCTTTGCACCATCACAGACAGTTGGGCGCATGAACCACTACTTGTCTTGATTGATGCGCTGGATGACTGCGAAGGCGAAGAGAACCAAGATGCGATTATCATGCAGGTCGCACGTCTCGCGCACGCGCACCGGGACCGACTACGATTCATCATTGTCAGTTCATCTGCACCTGCTTTACGAATACTCCACAAGAAGCCTCAACTGCGAGCCGTCTGCGTCGCCCGTGATGTGCGTGGGATGCACGAGCTACAAACACCAAGGATACTACTGGTCAAGAGGCGAGCAGTTCTTGTGACCTCCTTTTTTTTTTAGCTTGATCAACTTCGATATTTGGCTTTTTGGGCCCTGGGGTCTGCCAGAATTCCAATTCGGGCGTCCAAAATGAGCCAACTTGGACATTTGTAGTAGATCGAGTTGATGTGCAATTGATGTGCCCAGATGTTCCGGGACCCCAAGGTCAAGTTATTTTAATCAAGTGGTGGTGGTGTATATTATACTGGTGCGGTCCCAATTGTGGAACAACCAGTTTACCACGAGATGACAAAGGTACATAACTATAACTACAACTACTACAAAACCCCTGTGTCCAGCCCGATATGTCCGATATCAATCGAGTCATAGAACATACGTGCCTACCAACGGGGTCGAAGATACACATCGACACATTGAAATATCCCGGCCATGCAAATACTCAGTCTAAACCAAACTCCACTGCCAGCGCAAGGCAGGATAAAACGGGTAAAACCCTGTGGGAGTTGGTGAGGAATTCTATCCATCAACATAATTCCCCGCCATCCAGATATCAAACTGTCGTGTGGTGAACTGTCCGTTAGAGGATATGGATGCAGGTCCCTCTCCAATCTCTACATTCAAAGAATTGTTGCGTGCAAGGATACAATTCCACCCGCGGGTCCGAGTATGTGTGGCATTGTGTGCATAAGCGACAAAACCCGTTGACGTTGCTTAGAATTGAGACCGACCGTCTCCCCCTACAATCTCACGTCCCAATCACATCCTAGGCATTGTCAAAGATCCGCATTTGAAAATAGTTATTCGCAAGTAACACAACAACTGCAGTACAAAATAAATCGTACCGACACCCCCCTCGAAAAAGTTGGAAACTTGTCAGAGTGCGTTCGACAGAGCTTGTGTACGAGTCTGGCGAAAGTGCACCCACAGTGCGTGTGCGCATCTACGCGCCCCCAAGAAGCGCCTCAGCGGCACTTATGCACATCTACGCCTCCCATGCAGTCCTGACAACACGCGGGAAGCACACCGTTCTCACCTGGACCTTCTCACTCTTTGCGCATCCCCACCCCCGCGGCCGCGAGACATGCATCAAAGACACTTGTGTGCATCCTCGCACCCCCCGCACAATCCTGACAGTAGACAGCAGTGACTAGACACCCATGGCCAGACACTGCTGTACTACTAATCTCCGCCAGTATGCCGTGTTGGCGCAACTCTGGAACCGATGCCACTCTGCCAAATGTCACATGCAATCGGGCTGCAGCAACTTCTTGAAGGGAAGAGAGCAGTCCGACATAGTGGAACCTTTATCCCAACCTGACGAAGAGGAGTTGTACGGAATAGATACCAGTAATGGTGGTGGTAGTTCAGTAGGTCTTCTTTCTGAGGCATGGACTCGTACTATCTCAGGAAATCTCTAGTGTACAAATAAAGCGGCTAAACAACGCGTACGCGCCACCAGTGTTTCCCGGCCGAACCGGCAATCAATTTCAACAGCACTCACGTGTGCAATGTTCGTTTGCTTTATCTCTTCCATAACCAGTGTACCACTACACACTTTACAACGACTGCGCGCCTACTGCACTTCTCGCCTCGTAGCCCTTTCGACCTGGATGGCTTGTTTGTCTAGGGTCGTTCGATGCTCAATATCGATTATGGACGACCCTTGCGCTGGGCAGGGATGAGCGGATAGACCGTTTGGCCGGAAATTTGGTCTATCGTTCTATTGAATGCTTTCGAGGTGACCCAATGCGATGTAGTCTTCGACTGCGGCTAGTGCTGCGTTTCTGATTTTCATAGTACGTTTTCAGCCATTTTCATTGGGAGTGTACTGAGGTAGTAAACACTCAGACAGGCGCCGAGTGCGGCCCGCAGCAAAATTCAGACCAAATCCCCACAAGCGTCCCCAGCCCTACAATGGGCACATGGTCCATGTACTCTCGTACCCTGAGGATTCGTTTTATTACTTGACGAATTCGTTGTCTTGACCGACGTCACAACGAACTACAATGGTCCTCTTCCACACTGGCTCTATCATATCGTACATCGTATGTAAGCCACATCGATCTCATCTCACGCCTACACACCTATTTACATCTTCACAGCATCTACACCCGCCTTCACTGCCTTTCTTCCCTCTTTCTTTTGTCGGGCAAAGCACTGACCGGCGAGACATATCTCCATCGAGCCATATCCCGGCATCGGCGCTCAATTTATTCTCCAC
Organism: Tephrocybe rancida; assembly: GCA_018858115.1. Classification (NCBI taxonomy): domain Eukaryota; kingdom Fungi; phylum Basidiomycota; class Agaricomycetes; order Agaricales; family Lyophyllaceae; genus Tephrocybe; species Tephrocybe rancida. Next base: position 37,671 of record JABCKT010006478.1, read on the forward strand.
GCCGCCTGCACTCTCAACCAGCTCGGTGCCGGCGCCGACGATCCTTATCCCGCATTACCCTCATTGGCGTCGTGAGGTTATTTTAGGCGCTGAGATTCCGACTTGGATTCCATTGTCAAAAATCGTGGGATTTCGGTCGTTTTGGGCAACGACGTTGGGCGGATTGGAAATGTCGATCATGATCGATACTGGGGTCGATGACATCCCGTTAATTAGGCGCCGAGCGTGTGGCGGGGCGCCAGACTGGGCTAAAGAGGTGGCGGATGTGGTTTTGGGAGTTGTGCGATGAATTTTGGTGTGATGGGCGGAAAAGATCGGCTGGAAAGATTAAAATCCACTCTCGTGATGCCGTGTTTGGAGTTGGCGCGTCCTCTTAGGCGCATGTTAGGCGCATGGTCGTGTGTTTTTGTCCAACATGCTTGCGACTTTGTGGGAGACTGCGATTGTGACGATACGGCCCTTGGACCAGCACGAATATTCCCTTCATCGATATCCTGTCACCGTTTTAGCACGATCCACTGTAACTTCCAGACGCCTTCGAATTACGATGGTGTTTTTCGCTCTCACAAAAACTGAATACGTACGCCTCCATGATCCGCTTCTCCACAATAAACCAAACACCTATAAAACCCGTAGCCCCGCCTTTCCGAATTCATGCTATCTAGGCGCCGACTGCCCCCGCCCCGCCTGAGCTTCCCAAATTGAAACTCGGTAACAACTGTAGTGACATATCACCCGCCTATCGCGCCATCTCTCTACCGGGACCCGCATGACGCGCCACCAGCACGGAGGGCAGAGGGCGCACCCGCCTGTATAACCCCTTGCGCTCTAAAACCAGTGCACGCACACCCCGCCCGTGGTGATACATGTTCGTTTCGAAGCGTTTGTTTGGCGCCGGACGCGGGATATGTGAAATTCGGGCGCTTGACTGGCAGATTGTCCAGGCTCTCTGACTGTACCTTCCATATTGGGATCTAGGTCCGGTGATGGATGTTGAAAAAATGTCAAAAGGATGGGTTCTTCCCGTCCATCAAGCACCACCTGACGCCTGGGATCAACGCGGGATCGCGAGCCCACAACCCTTTCTCGGGGCGCGCACTTGTGGGCGGGTGTGTGCCCGCCTGACTCACGTCGGGGTTGGGTCTGGGGCAGACAAGGTATCGGATGGTGACAAGGTGGGAGTCGGGAATCGGGATCCCGACGCACATATAAGCGAGGGCGGGAATCCAAGTGTCGTTGTGACTCACCCACAATCCTCGCCCCCTCCCACATTTACCTGCCTGCCTACCCATCCCTCCCACACTTATTCCCCCATCGCTGCCCTGCACACTTTGTGACTCGTCCTCGTCTCTCACAACACCAATCCCAATTACCACATATCCAACATGTCGAGTTACAGCGGCAAATCGTCAGGCTACTATGGTCAATCGTACCACCCAGGCTCTCCAGTCAGCTACTCGTCATGGGGCACGATGCCGGTGGCGACACCTGGGACGCCATACTCTGGAACCAGTGCGATCAACTTTTTCAACTTCCTCCACGTGATACTGATGATATCCCCGTTTAGTCCCGCTCCCCGAATGTTGCCCGTCAGGATACACATCCCCCGGCCCGTCGGGGTACTCCTCCCCGCCAAGTTACTCTTCAGAGCCAGGGTACACCACCCCTCCCCGCCCTCCCCCCCACTCGCTTTACCCGACGCCTCCCCCTTCCGGCCGCCGCCCCGCGCCGGAACTCAATCCCTCCTTAAGATCGTTATCTGCTTACGATCTGCGCTCGTGCCCACCCCAGCCCCCGCACGTGGCCCACCAGCCCGCGACGCGTCCCCCGACGTCAAACATGCGATTCCTCCTCACATCGGACAACCTTGCCTTACCTGTCATGGAGTCACACCTGAGCGCCGGGACGATCATCACCGTTTCGATCCTCCTCTCGCACCTGCACACGACCCTCGCAGCGATGGCCGCACCCCCAACGCTGCATTTATTGCGGCCCGAGGAGTACGCGTTTGTCAAGGATGCGTTTGAGCGGCGCGTCCAGAGAAGCGCGATGGCTCACGGGGAGGGCATCCGGAACGTCGATAAACTTGGCGGCGCATGCGTCCTTGTTCGGATTGTACCCAGCGAACATGTCGAGGGCGCATGGAAGGTAGAACTCAACAGGCTATAGAGGTGATTCTTCGGACCATCATGGACATAGCCCGAACGCTGGTCGTTCGACTCGGACCTCGGACCTTTGGCACGCGCGAACGAACTCTGAACTTTATCGCCGGCCACGACTCTTCTCCTTCAATTGTGCTCTTATTCTAACTCTTGCATCACGGACCATTCAGGACTGGACATTCCATATTGTACTTCCCAACCACCTCCCATCTCTTTATACCTTTATTGATATCATTTGTAATGTTTCCTCTCCCGCTTGCTGTCGTACTGCTCTTCTCCTCGCTGCCGCTATCGTACTGCTACCACCAAGTATCTCCCACCCCCCCAAGTATCATCCAGCCCCACCAATGCACCACCCCCTGTACTGCCTGATTGTCTCACTAGCCCACCCCCTCATATACCCATTGTACTTTTGCCACCCACGTTGTATTCATGCAAATAATCCCACCTCGTCATAACTTGTTAGCCATACATTTCAATTTATAGAATAGCTTTGCTCATCCGTTCATCGTGTTGGTTTCCGGTCAAGGGTTTGGGTCTTGTCTGGATTAAAGGTGTTGTGGAACATTGGAAAATACAACCCGTTTGAACATTGTCCAGCCAACGTCCAGCGGGTGCTCTACCTTCGTTCACAACATTGAACAAGTTGCCCCACAATGAAAGGTAAGGTCGTAAGTTTCTTCCGCCAACTTCTGATATTCTTTGAACTCGTGATTTCAGTAAAAGAAAACCGATATTTATAATTGTAATGCAATGTCACCCGGTACTTTAGTGGTGACCACACTCAAGGAGACACCACACGAATATTGGGCCTTTCGAAAGATGGGTGTAGTCTGATATTCCGCTCCGCCGCCACTCGACGTACCTTTTCGCGCCACGCGCGATCGCCGTAGTCATTTAAAGTTAGCATGATCAGTATGAGGTACACCACGCCGACTGCCATCAAGCACGTTATGGCGATCCTAGACCCTAATCCGATCTCAACGTGAGCTGGCTCGTTTCCCGAACCCGCGCGCCAAACAAATGCCATGATACCGACGAAGTAGAGTATCAAAGACCTAGCAATGCGTGGGTCAATTCTTAATTAAAGTATGAGAGCAGTATCCGCACCATGATAACCAAGTTACAGGCATGGCGAGTAAGACCCAGGTATTCCAGAAGATATGGTCTCTTGTGCGTTCGCCTTCCTATTCAACGTTATGAGCGTGAAGGTCAGATGCATTGCAAAGAGCTACAACCTTTGCCCATTGAATAGCTTTATGAACACGGCGCATTGTGGAGAAACGTACGGTGTATACGCAACCATAGATGAGGCTCATGAGAGCACAAATCAGGGACATGACGATTGAAGTCCTAATGACAACATCTGACAATGCCTCCCCAATCTGTAGGGTGCCGATAATGGTACTATGATGAAGTCTCTGTCAGCTCCCATACCCCTTGAAACCTAGCTGATACTCACGAGAGGAGCAAAATGCTAACCAGGTTTGTCGTTTTCCATTCCCTGATCGACAAATCTATAAAGCTTTCCCAGAGGACCTTGAGGTTACCAATTTCCTCTTCCTCGGAGCGCACAAAATAAGCCGCGGAGCTGAGTGAGTGGCCTCGTTGCTCCAAGCGCGCCTGATCTTCGGCCAAGGTCTGAATCATCCTTTCCATAAGATCGTCCGTGCCCAACCACACCTCCTTAAAGATCCTACGGACCCGGTTTCGATAGAACACTGGGGCCCCGAGGAAGGTGATGTGGTAGACTTTGCGGAGTCCTACAAACACGATCGAGAAGATGTTCCCCCTTAGAGCATTCCATGTACATTTTCTATCAAATCGAAACGAATGCGGGCTTCGCTGGCCGGAAATCCTAGGAGACTGATACATGGGTAGTGTTGTGTTGTGCACGTCGGAGCCAAAGAAAGTCGAAACTCTACCAGGGCGGAAGGCGGCTGCCTGGTCATTTGGCGTGTCCAACGGTGTTGAAGTAGAAATCGCCTTAACATGTACAGCAGGCTGCGCGATGGGCCTGTGAAGAGTGCTCACAGAGTCGATGATAGCCATTCCTGTAGGTTGTATGTTACGCAATGTCATGTCTTGGCCATAACTCTCTGCCAAGCTCGTGTTCAACATCAATTGTATTTGGCCTATTGAGTACAATCACCTGCCGTGGTTGCAAGCGAGCTATTGCTTCCAGGGGTAGGGGGAGCCTCTTGTGCACTCTGCACCGCGATGGTGACGATGTTCAGGTTGGGCACTAGCGTTCGATCGATAAGCAACTTCAAGTTCATTCGTAATATTAGTGAAACGACTTGCCCTGGAGTGTCCTGGAAGCATCTGCCTCTTCATTTTGGCTGCTGGCAAGTTTAGAAGTGACACCGATTGCAGAGGGCTCCATGAGCAAGATCTTGTGAAAAGACAACTCGTGTTTTAGTCGTTGTCGACGGAGTATTCAGAGCGCCGTCTATGTGAAGCCGGCCCTGTTCAAAGGTGATATGAGAATTTAAACATCAACACATAACTTCTCTCCGAGTCCATCTGACCAACAGGCGCCTGTATTGAAACATCAAGACATTGCTATCTCACCCCTTCCTGATGTCCTCTCCATTAGAAGGCTGATGTTCCTTTAGTCCTGACGGGTAAGGCGCTCAGGTGTTAATATAGAACGGCAAAGATCGTACCGGACGAAACATGAGCGGACACGAGGACTGACTAAATTTGAATGAAACGGTTAGCAGTAAGAGATGTGTCGGTGACGCGTTATTTCAAGCGGTCTAAATTCTTTGGGGCTTATATTTGTAATTTTTATTGTCATCCTAAAAGTGATCAGAAATTTCGAGAAGTTCACGAGTGGTTATGATATACGACCAGTCGGGGATTCGATGCGAATAGTCCCTTCAAAAGACCGCTGGATTTTGATATTCCTCTCAGCTGCGAACGCACACACTTTTTCTCGCCAAGCATCATCCATACGATCCCCGTAGTTGTTCAAGGTGAGCATGATGAGCACAAAGTACACCACCCCGACGCACAGCAGGCACGTTATTGCGATCCTTGACGCAAGTCCGATCTCAACACGAGGGGAGGGGTCGCTGGATCCTGCACGCCAGACAAACGCCATGATGCCCACAATGTAGAGGACTAAGGACCTGAGAAGTATATGTTTATACATAGATACAAGTCTCTTTCTCGAAAATAACATACCAGGATAGCCAAGCTACGGGCATGGCGAGCAACACCCGCGTATTCCAGAATATACGGTCCCCAGTTCGCTTGCCCTCCTAATTGTTTGAACCATTCAATACAAAGATGAAGGACTCGATGAGTGATCCTACCTGTTCCCACTGAATGGCTTTATGTACCCGCCGCATCGAAGAGAAGCGTACTGTGTATACGCAACCATATATGAGGCTCATCAGGGCACATATGAGAGACATCAGGATCGACGTCCTAACGACAACATCCGACAGCGCCTCGCCAATCTGCAACGTGCCAACGATAGTCCTGAAAAGCTCGTCTTGTCAGCCGAGCAAAAAAGGCCAACCGACAGCGCTCACGAAAGAAGTAGAATGCTGACCAGGTTCGTCGTCTTCCATTCTCTGATCGACAACTCCACGAAGCTCTCCCAGAGGATTTGGAGATGGTTAAGTTCAAGATCGTCTGCAGGGAAGAAAAACGCAGCAGTGCTGAGGACTTGGCCCTCCCGCCTCGCTTGGTCCACCAAATGCTGTATCATCTTTTCCATCAGGTCGTCCGCGCTACGACGGACTTCTTTGAAGATGCGATGGACCCTATTTCTGTAGAACACCGTGAATCCGATGAAGATGATATGGTAGCATCGCCGCAGAGTAGTCAAGATAATATCTTTCTTGATAGAAGCCCATGTGCAGCTTCGAAAGCCCAGGTAAAAGGGCATAGACTTGTCCTGAGGTTTGAGCGGTCGATACGTGGGTAGCGGGGTGTCAGGAATGTCGGCATAGAAGTCGTGCGAGATGGGTGTGCAGACCACCTGTCCCAACTCTGCCACGTCAAAATGGGATGGCGTGTAAACGGGCTGCAGAGTCGGGTGGAGCGTAGCAGACAAGTGCACGCTGGTAATCGACTCCGGCGCTCCGGTCACCGAATTTCTTGATGACGGTCGACTGATTATTACAGCGAGATGCGACTTGAATTCCTGTCCGTAAGTTTCTGAGAATTACGATGAGTATTGGGAGACCATGCTTTGGATATGGGGGCATAACCTGATGTGCTAGCTACCGAAACACAATCACCCTTGTAAAACGCTTCTTCAGATAGGCGCATCATCTCAATATTGGCCCCTGCTCCCGATAAGCATCCTGCAGTTTGCGAACAAGTACAGAGGCTTACCGTACAACGATTTGTGATCAGCCATATTCTCAGAGTGACAGTGGGAGTGGCATCAGTAGCTGCCAGACAGAGAGGCCCACTTATATGTGAAGGAATTCATGAACAAAGTGTGGCTGTTTTCTGTGTATTTTCTGGTGTGAGCAATGTGATGGGAAGGGCCGAACATGAAAAGATACTGACCAGAATTAGGACTCACCGTTCTTTATCTGATTTCACCTGGAGTTCGCGGGATTAGAGTGTTATGTGGGGGGAAATGGCAGTGTATGTCATTGATAGTGTGGTATTTTATGAAGAAATTGAACCTCGACTGGACTTTTTGAAGCGAAATATGGGCCGTGTCCGGTCCGAGTTTGATCCGCATCATGTGCATGTCATTGCCAACGCGTCGCTACCATGACTTTTTGCAGGCGATACGCATGCCTCCCATGACATCTGCCATTGTCTCTACACGCTCTGGACTCTCAAACTAGCTCACAGATGGTTCCGCCAACAGTCGTGACGGCCTGCATCATTCTTGTCCCAACTCTACCATGAGACTATCTCAAGACTAGTATCGCGATTCACAATCATGATGGCTCCTGAATATTGAATCTCCATTCCGACTTCCATCAAGCAATCGTGCAAGCTTGTATTTTAAGAAGGCTGTGTCATGGCACTCACAGCATGCTGTGTCATAAACGACCGATATATAAGGACGGTACATAATATACTCCCGCCCCCAACCATACCTCCCCCGGTCTGTTCGAAGACAATCGCTAAATATGTGAGCCCTCTTTTTTTCGTTCGGTCGACTCCGTATGAATTCTCTCTTCTTCAGAATTGGAAATGCTAGCTATGCTCATCTCACCTGAAGATGAGCTCGACCCCATGAGCAACCTCCCCCCAGAACTCCTCTGCGCGATTTTCCAGTGGGTCATGCTCTCGACGACATCGGACATGTCAATCTCTTATCAGAAAAGGATGTTCTCCTGGGTCTCCGTCTCCCACGTCTGCCGTTGGTGGCGCATAGCAGCGCTTGCCTGCCCCGAACTCTGGACCAACATCCCATTCACGCATCTGGATTGGGCCACCGAGATGCTGGCACGCTCAAAGTTTGCGCCATTGACGGTCGCGGTGAACTTCTCATTTCTCGCGCCAGAAGGGGCAATCACTTGTTACAGGGGCAATCGAGTTAACCTCCTGATGATGACAGCCCGCCAGCTCTCTCGTATTCGAGAACTGTCAATTGCATTGAATGAACACCTCATTGACAGCACGGCCGAGGTGTATGAGGAATTGATGGAAATCCTCGATGCTCCTGCCCCATTCCTAGAGAGACTCGCCATCCATAGCGCCACCCGAATTACCCGTGTATCAGGCCATCTACTGGCTTCATCCAAGCTCATTGATCTACACCTCTCTGGGCTCATTCTTATGGATTGGCCCAACCTTCGCACTATCGTAGCGCTTCGAAATCTCTCCATTAGTCTGGACAAATCTCCACCTATTTCAGCAGCGCAGCTAATGCGAGCACTTCGCGCGATGCCCGCTTTGGAATGTCTGAAATTAGTGCACGCATTGGCTCCGTGCTCAAGCAAGGAGTTGTTAGCACTCGACTCAGTCACTCTTACGCACCTCCGACGCCTTTCTCTCACCGACGACTCGTCCAATTCGATTGGCCTCTTGACAAAACTTGATTATGATTATACCAAAGTCGAGCAAATCAAGATACACGTTAAATCGACGACACCCTCGTTTGAGTCGAGCCACATTTTGTGGAGCTTTTTAGGCGCCGACGACATCCATCGAATGGTTGTTCGATCAGAATCATGGAGTGTGCCTAGGGTGCAGTGGTGGAATGTGGACGGCCCCACAACTTTCATTCGCGAAGAAGTTGATGGTTACCCATTGGAGTCCGATGCCAAAGTGGACATCACATTTGACAGAGACTACAAGCTAGGGATGGACCTAGTTTGGGGCCTCATCGTTTCCTCACGCGAGACTCTGCACTTTCTCTCACTCCCAGACGCCTCCCCTGCTAGATGGACGAGGTGGCACGAGCTTTCCCAGTTCAGACGGCTCACTTATCTGAGCATTGGCGGCCATGGTGATTTGGCTGGATTTTTGGAAACGCTTTCATCTCCTGCGATCCCCTTCGAAGCTCTAGAGGTGTTGACGATACACCGCTACCATTTCAAGCACGAAGGACGAATCAGATCAGTGGTCAAACACTTCCGACACCAGCCACAGATCACTTTCGAAAAAGTGCTCACCAAGTGGTTGGCAGCGAAAAAGAAGGCGCGTCATCGACTAGCTGTGTTCAACCTCTATTACTGTTGGAACCTGACGAGTGAAGTTGCAAAGGGCTTTCGTGAGTATACCGAACTCCATACAAATCACATCAATGATTATCCATGTTTAGTATGATATCGTATATCTTTACTAGTACTGCCAGTGCGCTCAAGCTGAAAAGTATAATCCAATCATTTCATCCCACACAAATCTGGTACCCCTCCAAAAATACTGTATAACGTTGATCCTCATGCGGGCATAGGTTGGCCTATGTATAACGCATTAGGAGGATTTACAATCCAGCCACTTTGCTTCGAGTTACTTAGCGATGGCTTCCGAGGCACTTTGCTAGCAACTGCCAGTTACGGCAATTCCGGTGGCTGCATCAGTCCGCTAGCCACAGCAACTTGTTCCGAGAACCACGGGATCGTTATCGTACTCTGATCTCTGGTTTGATCAGCGGAACACGGTGGACATCTGTATACATTGTCGCCATCTGCCTCTTACTTCATAGCCATCAGGTATAGACTTAGTTTCCTCTCGCCGTTGCCTTGCCCATTGCTTATTTGTTTCGTCGCCATACAGATTCAGGCTGACGTTGAGCGAGGACATCCTATCATCGCTCGGCACGGCCTTTTGGCTTGACAGCTTCATATATAAAGCACTCTCACGCACACTAACATTGACAAGTTCACATCTCTACTTTCGCCGCTATGTCTGGTCCCTACTCCTACCAGCCACCTTCCTCGCCCGCTACCTATAGCGGCCTCCAATATCAACAGACACCCTACTACGTTAACACTCCTAGGCCCACCACGCCGTTTATCCCAGACTCAGCAATATACCCATCGTCGCCGTATTCACGGCCATCGTCTCTGAATCCCTCCCCAAGTCGCGGAACTGTGCCTCTGCCAGATCGCTATGCCTTCCCAAGTAGTGGAGGTGCCTACGACGCAGGATATGACGGACCTTGGGAGTCTGTACGGGAGCGCCGGCCTTCATGGCATGGTGATAACATCACCGCTTGGCCTGGGGCACCACCACCGCAGTCCGCACCACCGTATGGTAGCGCAGCTAGTGTCACCGCAGGAGCAGGATGGCATCGCCGCAGGCACTCTTTCAGCGCTGCGGGATATTCGCCTCCTCCATTCCAAATCCACCCACTCCTCAATGCCGAAATGCCGAACCCTGACTTCTTCTTCAACCTTGCAGCCCCCGCCTTCGAGCCTCTAGTGTCCGACCGCAGGGGGCACGTCGCCATCCTTCCTCCAGAGGACCTGTCGAGCCCTGTGACGTACCCTCCCGTTACTCGTATTCGCATCGTGTGCGATACTCTCCCTGCGGAGTGGCATATAGATCTCGAACTCGACGAGTATGAATATACGAGGACAGGATACGACCCGCCGCCGATCACTGTATCCGATGTGCTTGTAGCACTACACCGCCGTATGCGTATGATGATCTCGCATGCGGATTTTGCCCGGCTATCGCAGCCAGAAGAGCACGAAGTACGCCGTGCGTTTACGCGTAGGTGTCGGAGTGCGCCTGGGGGGTATGAGGGATATGACCGAACCAGGCTGGGCGGTGTGCTGAGGTTGGATTACTTGAAAGGAATGACTCGCGTAGTTGGACTGTTGCGGGCCGGACGGCAGGATGGCTGGGAGGTTTTGAAGCTGGCTACGACAAGCCTAAACTAAGAGTTTGGTTTATATGTATGTGACGATTTCGCCAGGCTCAAGGATTCAGGACCAAAGTGATGCTGTAGTTCTGAGTTCGTTATGTACCATGTAATCTAACTTAAACTTACTCCATGTATCTTGTGAAATATATATTCCTCTGATATTATCCCGTATTTGAGCTGGGAGCCATTGTCCAAGATCGAGACCGCACGTGGCAACATTGAGACAGTGTTGAGACGGACAATCTTGAGTTCAACCACCATCGCGGTATGTCGAGCACTTACATTTCCGGCCGGTTTCTTGACTTCTCCACAAGTACATCATAAAGTATCTACCCAATGAAGTCCTGCTGACCATTTTCACCGAGTTATACCACGGTTGGAGGGTTATTCAGGATGATCATTCAACGTGGCGGCCCGGCGAGTACCTTAATGTCGGTTTTTTTCAGCTTCCCGTACTCTATCGCTGCGGTTTCACACCAGCTTGCATATTGGACTCGCATCATCTACATCCTAGGCGCTCCAGATGCGTTGACTGGTGCACAGAAGCAATTTGCCCTATTGCAGAACCGCGAGCTTGATTTCCACCTGGGGCAACACAATGCATACAGTATCACCGACACAGGCCCACTGAACCACAGCGGTGTAGGCCCCCCGTCGATCTTGTCGCCCAGCACCTTCCTTGGTTTCGTTCCATAACCTTTGACACAGTCAACGCATTCTCTCTCCCGTCGATTACACTTGGCCTTCCGAACGGTTACGCCCCAAACCTCACATTACTCACTCCGAAGCCCCACATTGGCGACGCGAGCAACTCTCATAATAGGGTCCTAATTCTCAGAATAGGAACAACGGGATGTTTTGCCATAAGCTTTCAATGATCACTGCCGATGCTCGAAATTTCATCCTGATACCTCGTGGTATGCATCTGATTTGCAGTCGCTGAGCACGGCCGCATCATCTGTTAGTATCATACTATCTCAGTCATTTCTCACTGGGAGCGCAGGGGTGATCACGTTATGCTGTGGCCTGTTTAACTCTCTCCGCGGCGGGATCCCACGTCCGTGTCATCTTTTCCACGACCATGTCGAGTTCGACGATAACTCGTGTCGGAATGACTTAGAGTATAACACTACTTTCCCAATAACGCCCTTAGTACTGAAGAGCCTTGGACCTGATCTGATGTCACTCATTCTTGACGATCTGGACTTCCCAGACCTCGAGTCGGCAACGGTCTTACAGTGCGATATCGTAGAAACCGACGGGCTTGGATTCTTCCCGTCTAGATACGATCTGGTGCTCGAGGGAATAGTGATGGATTCGCTAATGTCACGCACCTTTCTGAGACCTTGGGCAGGGTTATATTTGAAAGTTGTAGATTGCCCATATTTCGACGATTGGGTGTTATCTATGCTAGGCCGCCAATAAGCCCCAATCACTACCACAATGGACATTGAGAGTTGTGATAGTTTCACCGTACAAGGGCTCAAAAATGCTGTATCAGCAAGGGAGTTCGAAACTATCAGAGTGTCCGATGGCTTTGGGCCGCTTGTGCCATGTCTTGATTATTTCAGAAGCCATGTTGATGAATTCTCGTGGACGACACAGACTCCAGGGCGATGAGTGGTGCACGCAGACTTCTGCGGGTAAATCCCACTGCTCTTCATGATTTTTCAGCGTGGGTGGATAACACCTGTAATTTGTACGATTACTTGGATTCAAGTACAAGGTAGGTAGGCATATGAAATTGCTATACATAAGTGGCATAAAGCATGAAGGATGCATGGGACATAGATGAATGGCAGCAAGGTCGAAGGAGGAAAGAAGTATAGGAAAACTTATAGAAACAGCCACGAGCTACAACTGCTCAACCCCACGCTCAAAAAGCAGGTCCTCGGCCAAGATGGACGGATCGTCGACGTTCAGCGGTCCGAACGCCCATGTCTTCCGAATCTCGCGCGCCAGCACTTGTGCCTCCCTCGTCACCTCGTCCAACCCACTGTCGTTATCACCGTCGGTTCCTTCATCTGTGATAGCCGCCAGCACGTTTGGGAAACCAGAGAACGAACGGGAGCGGCGGACTTGTTGCTTCCGGGCACGCGACTGGGCTTGCTGTTCGTCGAAGGCACGTGCGGGAGGTGTGACGGTGAGGCGTTTGTCGGAACGGCGCGAGTGCTTGGAGAAGAGGGATGCGGATGAGGGCTTGAGAGGGCCGGATTTGGAAGGCTTGAGAGAGCGCGGGGAGGAGATGGATGAGCTAGGAGTGGCGATATGGGAAGCTGAAAGGGGAGTGGGAGTGGTGGAATCTTTGTCTTTGGGCTGGCGACGAAGGATGTGTGAGACTGTGCGACGAATCGCGTGCCAACCGCGTCTCTTGGGCTTTCCAGGGGTGTCGCGCTGGTCATCGAGATCAGGCTGCTGCACTACCAACAGGGAGTCGGGCATGTGCATCTGAGTGTCAGAGCTACGCACAAAACGGACGGACCTAGCATCGAACGATCTTTCGTGGCTGAGCTTCTCATCAGGCTGGTGTAAGCAAAGAGGCGGAGTGGGGCTAGGAGAGGCTTCTTACAGTGATCGTTGTTGTCTCTCTTCCAGATAAGCGGGCGTAATACGCCTCTTCAGAGACTACTCGTGGCTGGGTGAGTCGAACGTGGAGCTCGTCCTCAGTGATGAGACGAGGTGGCTGCATTTGCATAGCGGATGGGCGAGGTTTGAAGGATGTGTATATGGCATCGTGTGCGGTGCTCGTCGCGGGGGTGGACACGTCCGTTGTGTAATCAGAGCTGTCCGAATTGTAAGCTGAGATAGTGAGGCATTCACTTGCGATGGTGGGGCATTCGCTCGGAGCATAAGACACGGGGCGAGAGCGTGCAAAGAGGCCTTTGACGGAGGAAGTGGGAGAAGGCGGGGCTTGCACGTCCCCGTCAATGCAACGGGGATCATATACGAAGATGGGCGGGCGGGACATTAGATTATGGATGAGAATGTTCAGACTAGAGCGTCAGATAGATGAGGATCTTAGATCTGTTTGGTTGTGTGGGGTAAAAAGTGTGCGAGGCCGAAACGGTTTACTTATATATATTCTGCAGAGGCCACTTGGTTTATAAGGGCCAATGTTCTCGTCGAGTCCAAAACGGGCGATCAATCCCATAGCTGTCCGGATTGGGTAAGGGGAAAACAGTGTAGCTGCCCTGTCGTCATGATAGCCGAGTATTGTTCGACGCCGAGGATGGGTTGAAACTGGCCCTTGGCCTACATCTGAAATACAGCACAATGGCCTATCAAATGGCCCATCTTTGTCATCAAATGTCGTATGTTGGTGGGTTGTGCCGTAGGGTACGATAGGACATTGTCTACTACCCACCAGCTAACATTTGTGGTTATGGCGACGTCAAAAGAAGAGGCACATTTCAAAGGATATGCCATAATCCAGCACTGTAACAAGGAGAACACCATCGAGTTGGTACTTTATTCTATGGTTGTTGCAAGTCGTCGGCTGCAGCCTATTGTTCAGCGCCACTCGAAGCCATTCAGGAGGTTAAGTGGATGGTGGTCCGTGGCGTAGCTGGCCCATTGAGTCAAGCATTGCTAGTGGTTATGTGCTACAGAGGAATTGTGAGTATTGTTGTTGCAGTCAAAGCGCAGAAATTTGAGCGTTATCTTTGCGCTTCAACGACTCACTCAGGGACTCGTTGTCGTAAAAATTAACCGTGAGAAATATACTTGTTGTGGCTCTCTTTCGGCGAATTCCGTCAGATGATGTCCGAGTCCATTGCATTGGCATTGAGACTCCTCCGTTCAACCTCCATTTTCTTTTCTCCCGCTACTAACTCTCTCACTAACTAACTAGCTTGCTACATAAATGCGGCTCTTCGTGCTTCACATGTTTCTATTTTTGCCCTGCCAATTTTGTATACATTCATGACCTCGGTTGACCGTTCGGACAATGATGAGGTGGCGGCGGAGGTGGATGGTGTGTTTGTCGACACACACCCTATTCCTACTCAAATCTTCACAGCGTTATTGGCTTGACTGTAAGTGACCTTACCCCAGCTTGGCAGAAATGAACTTGAAACCTGGCCATGTTTCGCTCATCAGCAATTGCTATCCTTCTGACAGTCTTCTCACTAGTTATCATCCGCACATGTGGACAACTATCAAGCGCAAATTCTGACATCAAACCTGCTGGTGTCCATCTTAATCAATTCTCGTTGAACAGCCGTGTTCCCGTGTTTTCTCAGGGCTTTGTCATTCGTCTTTGCGGCGTGCTATTCCACCTTGTACTATTTGCTCCTTGTTTGCTCCACACCAACGGGGCAGAACGATCAGACGGGCATATCGGTGCCCGTCTTGTGTCCTTCTCGTTCTTGACTCGGCTTAGGCACTTATCAACGACGAAGAAGAGATTGTGTCACCCATGGCATTCCGTACGAGATAGAATCCTCTATGTATGTACTTACGAACGAAGTGAGAGCTGCCTCAGGGCGTTCGCTGCAGATAAATCAAATGCATCGTGGTGAGGGTGCACGACGTGTGGGTCAAGTGGCCGTTATCATGGTGGTCCATCATGATGGTCCGCGGGCTATCGATGCAACAAGCTTTCCCTACAACTTATGCTCATCGTTTCGCGGAAGCAAAGACACAACGAGGTAAAGAGACAGATATACTTAGCATAAAGAGTGAGCTAAAAAAAAACACTTCACAGGCATCATAATTGTAAAGCCTCAAGCCCACATGCATGATCGACAGCGTGTTACCATCCTTTGCCTCGAGGAATATTTTGAATGAGTCAGTGACATCTCAGTCGAGTCATACCGGAGGCACCGGGAATAAGTCAAGTTCCCATTGTCAGTGACGTGCTCAGACGTCTGCATCGCATCGGAGAGGTCGCCGGGATGAGGCCTGAGGAGGACCTCAGGAAAGCCGTGTCGGACTGTGGGCGCAGATAGCTATGATCCATAAATCAGATTAATAGATGAACGAATGGGGAGCTCCCTTTGTGTGTCCGCCTGACTCCAGTCAGACAAAGTTTTGCCCTTTTTGATTCAGAAGGGGGGGATAATACTCGGAGTGGGGTGGCGTTGGAGCGTGTAGGGGCGCATGCCTGGGCGGCGCACGGGTACCATTCATGGATAATCAGAATCTCATCGCATAGCCACTATGTTCATCATACATAGGGAACCGATGGGATTTCCGAGCTTGAACTAGGCAGGGAAGGTCGACGTCGGTGAGAATCGAGATAATCAATGATCACAAACCCAAAATCAAATCATTGATCATTTTCCACGTGTGCTGATGTGAGCCACAGTGTCGGTTCAAATCTGCGCTTCCCAGCTTCCACTGACATCTGCCACCTGCTTCTCTCTTATTGTTGCTGTCGAGATTAATCCTCCAGTGGTTAACACGCGTATGTAAGGATGTACACATTACTTACAGTGTGGGTTGACGTGGTGGCATAGGCGAGGCGGCCCTTAGCCAAGTTCCTTTTGAACCAACTTCGATCGATGTGGGAACACGACCTGCCACTGCCTCTCGATACGTGAATAAAGGGAGGTCCCAAGTAGGATGATGTCCCCTTCCTCTCCTCCCTACCCTTTATTCTTGGTATAATGGCTCCCGTTCGTACACGCGACTTGATGGACCAGGATGGTGAGGGGAGTGGCCAAAGTAAGTGGATTTATCCGGTGTTTGAGGGAGGCTTTATGGACTTACGTTACTTGTGTTCTTTGTGACAGACACGCAGCAGCCTGCTGGTAACAACGAACCAACCCCCGCTATAGATGAATCTGAAGTTCACGCCCCTCTGACATACACGTTCCTCAACGAAATGTCGTCTCCTCCTGTCCTGTTTGAGGCCTTTGACTACATTCCTCCGATAGCGTCAACAGTCGATGTTGACGATCCTAGTAGCCCGGAGTCCCACTTACACACCCAAACTGCGTCACCGCAACGCACATCACACGGGAAGCGACGCGACGCGTCATACATTCCACGCCCGCCGAACGCTTTCATTCTCTTTCGCTCTTCCTTCATCCGTGATCAGAAGGTCACAAATAAAGTTGAGGGAAACCATAGCAACCTGTCCAAGATTATCGGTGAGTTATCTGCCAATCCCTCCGTATTCCACAGCATTTATCATCGATAAACTATGACAGGTATATATTGGAAGACCCTGCCCAAGTCCCAACGGGACGAGTGGGAAGCCAAGGCTGCGAATGCACTTGTAGAGCACAGGAAGCGATACCCTGACTGGAGGTTCCGCCCTGCGTCGAACGCCAACGCCAACGCGAATACGCAGAATAAATCAAAGGCCAAAGAAGGGGGCCGACGTACTCGTGCGAAGAAGGACCCTCCAGATCGAACCGTCAGCGCCCTAGATGGGGATGTAGGCATAGATGTGAATCCAGACGAAGGTGGGAGGAGGGAACGAGGTAGAGACAGGGGCAGGGGAAGGGGCAGGGGGCGACCCGAATTGCTTGGGAAGGAAGGAAAGGAAACAAGGTTCTCGAAGATTGCGGGGCTTCTTAAAGAGGGCAGGGAGGGTGTTGCGCTTGAGAGGGCTGTGGAGGAGTGGGAGGCAGAGAGGAGAGAGGGTGACCGAACGAAAAGCGTATTCTCCGCCAGAGATACGCCCACATCAATTGTGACGGAGCTCCATGTTGCACCTGAGACGATAGCTACCCCCACTACTCCTTCGACACAGTTGCCGTCATGGCCTTCGTCCCCCGTCACGCCCCACATGTTCAAGCCCACACCTTCATGGCCTGCATCCCCACAAATGCTGCATGCGACTACCTCTGCCATGTTCAATCCTTTGCCATCCTGGCCCAAATCGCCTTCTACTCCTCGTGAATCGATCTCTACCCTCCCAAAATATCCGCCCATATGGCCTGCTTCACCTCGATCCCTCACGCGCCGATCTCACTCCCGATCGCCTTCCGTTACAACTCACATTACATCACCTCATGTTTCCCCAAACTCGGCTCACCCGAAACGTTCCCTCTCTGCTCCTGCCCCCCAACGTCGAAGTCAGGGAGAGCCTCGATTAGATGCCGGCTTTTGGTGGCCCTCACATACGCAATGCGAACGTGGAGAGGGTCTACATGACCCAATGGAAGAGGAGGATATGCAACGTGTGGCTGAGCCGATGAGGGAAGGGTCCTTTGAAGAGGCCCTTGATTTGGAGCCGGTGAGGGAGGGTTCATTCGATGCATTGCCCGCATCTCAGGAGTTTGCACCCATGGAGGTCAATGACAACATGAGCGTGGATGGTTGGGGATGGGAATGGCGCGAGGAGAAGTTAGCTGCGTATGGCGAGGTATGATTTCTATGCTTTCCATGTCTCGAAACATAATCTGATCCCGTTAATCCCAGGTACAATTCTCTACCGGAGATGATTTGCAAGTTCAACCCACGGCGCCGCCTCCGCAGTGGGCATATGCCTCGATACCGTCCGACCGCGAAAACTTCCAGCACTGGGAGTCCAACGCCCATGCCGGGGACTCCATCCACCCCCTCCCACCCACGCCTATCTCCCCCTTCTCCCTCTCGAGGTCGTCGTTCTCTAGCTTGGCAGGGTGGGACGGGTCTGACCCCTCGACTGTTCCGAATATGACCCCAATCGAAAATATCGGCCCTCAATGTGCGGGTGCGGGTGCGGACCCAAATGATAATAATGGACTTAATGATGCGTTTGGGCCATGGGGAAATGGAGGCGCAGGTGCAGGAGGATCATGGGGACGTGCCAGCGGAATTCAGAGTCTTGGCGTGCAGGGCGGGAGCTGTTGGTGAGGCGAGTGACGCCGTGGGCTGGTTTTCCCGTGCTCCATATTGTATTCGCAAACGTAAACGTTTGCAATCCTCAAACGTAAAAGGATGGAGCCTTAGTTTCCTTGTATATATATCCTTATATCTATCGTTAGCCTTTACACTGTATCTTTAGCTAGAAATCGTGTCTCTAATAGTGACTCCACACCAATCTGTATATACTCAAACTTTTGATCGATATAAAACTTAGTTTGCTGTCAGTTCACGCAATTCTGCCAGTTTTACCGCCTCACTCACTCACGGGTGTGGCGCTTCCGGATCGGAACTTGTCTGAAACCTCTCAACTGACATTGTTGGCGTTTAACAGGCCGTCCTTCATATAAGATTATATACCAGTCTAGGCAATAAATTAGCATCTAGTGATTCTTTTCCGCACTGAACAAAACTACGACTATAGGGTTTGACCAGCAGTTTGGACTACCGGTACTTTGGGCACTGTTCTTCCTTGAATAAAATATTCCACACTGCACCTCCCATCAGATAGCACATAACGTTGTGTCTATATATATCCAAGGATCATTTCCTCTCTCATCAGTGTATCGTAATTCGTTGTCCCTCTCTCTCAAATGTCCTCGCGATTGGGGGTCAAATGGTGATCGGAGCTTTCGGCAAATACCGGCAGATTGGACACCAAGAATTTGCCAGCCATTTCAATAAATCGAGGCTGAATCACTACATCTGATATGTGAGATGTCTATTCAGATGGTATTGCACAGCAGTTGTAGTTGTAGGCCGATGTGGCCAGGTAGAAATGCCCAAAAGTTGATTTCGGCGTCCAAACCGCCAGTCAAACCTGTATAATCTACATCCATAAGGACCTTACACTCCCGCATTATCACCTGTAAAATCACCTGTAAATTTCACCACGAGCTTCTCGCTTGTCACAAGGCCTTCAATACGTCCAAGGCCCTATTGGATAGAGGTCTGCCCAGATCCGTCCATTTGATCGTCTGCCCAAATGGCATGGCCCAACCCTGAATCAACTTAAAAGGGGTGGTTACTCAACTAAATAGATCTAACCGGACCTGAACGCAGCTAAACATAGTCTGTCAGGCTCTGTCTAGACGGTCTATCCCATAAGTGGAAAGAGCTACACAGATTCTGTGGGTAGACGTTTGAATTGATCCGTTTAGGCGTCTAACCGCACCTGGAGGCGATCTCCAGCTGCTGAACAAGGTACGGACAGGAGGCCCTTGAACGTACTGCTTGTTGGGATCACCTAACAATATCCGCGCAGCGTGCAGCACCGCCGATGGGCCCAAAGCAAGCGTTGAGCGAGAGGCAGTTCTCACGTAGGATGCTGTTTTACAGAGGGGACAAGTCGAAATGCTCCCATCGCACATGTGTCTCGTGCCAAGTGACAGGCAGATAGAGACCGACGCCGCAGTTAGGATGGTGTCGACCATTTTACCCAGCAAAAGCAGGGCGTTGGGCGTGGCTTCTGGGAGACTAGTGAGGATCATAAGATTCACGTTATTTGTCAATGAGACAAAAGATGAGTCAACCTCTGGGAGATTTGCCTATGCTAATCAGAATGATAGATAGATAGAAGCTGACTGCGTTAACGTATCATCGAGAATGAGGTCTGTGTAGAGATAGAGGGTAAAATTAGTTAAGCCGGGACCGGTGGCTGCAACGATATTGGCGATTGCTTGAAGGTCCTTCCTGCGCCACGTCGCCAATCTTAGTGTGTGTATATTTCCGAAGTCTGTAAAAGAGAGTTTCACTGTCGTCAGAGGCGTGTGTTCTTCGGCACGAAGATCCAGGGAATAAAGAACAGGCTAGATACGCGATTTTTCAAGGTTAGGTTGGAATGTGTCACTGGATAGAATTGGGATAGAAGTATGAACTCTGAGAAGTTTGAGAAGGTGACATGATCCCAAGAAGGAGAGACGAGGGCCGACGAGGATTAGATCGAAGCCTGATTTTGTGGCCATGGACACCATGTGAGGCATGTGAGTGACAGAGTTCGAACATTCGACAGGTGTGGGATGACCTTGCTTAACAACTATGTTGAGGGGATCATACTCCCTGTCTATTTGTCCCAGCACTCATCCTCCAGGTGCCAAAGACCTCGGTGAGTCGATCGAAATGCGCCACCGGGTTGCGCCCTACGATTGAAAGGTCGAGGTCGAGGCAGAGCCAGTAACGTGAGCGAGGTAGCTACTCCGAAGAGACGAGGCCGCACCGGGACAGCTATTTGGGAGCAGCATGCAGCTCGGTCATGATGAGCTCGCACAACTCCATCGGGATATGATCCCGCCTTGGGAGTGTGCCCAATCGCTAAATACAAAGTCAGTAAAGTGGCGAACTGAGAATCTGTTCTTATCAAACTCACTGAATAAAAGACCGTAGGAAACCAGGTAATACCTCAAGGCAAAGTAAACCAGATATTGAACCAACATTTTTTAACCAAGCGAGTCGGGCTCATCATCTCAAAGTCTCACTTTCCAGGGTAGGACGTGGTTGGAAGAGCGGGCGCGCACTGTCTGAAGCCCACATACTGTACTGATGGTCCCAATCAGACCTTTCCCAGCCGAACCGGCCCAAGTTGAGGTGGTTGTTGAACTTGAACCGTGATACAATATCGACTGGTTTGTGGCCAGCGGGAACATTCGCCCGCTTTCTCCAGAAAAATGAACATTGGAACAAGAAGTACATGTACAACAAATTACGTGATTTGAAGTTCTTAGTATTCCTCAACGCCGAGGAGCCATGTATGTTGATGCCAAGTTGTCCAATTCAATGTTCAACCTGAATCAAACAAAGCGGAGCCAGTGCGGTGACAATGTCTCTGTCAGCGGGTGTATCCCGTGCCAGAACCGGGTCCGGGGTGGCCGGGTATGCTATTGCGTCCACAATGATGTCGGTGGCATGCGGCCCATCCATCAGTCGTTGCGCCCCCTCACGATAGTATATGAGAATCTACACCCCTAGCCTGAGAAGTTCCTGGAAGCAAGGTAGATTCACATCGGTAGTGCCAGCATGTGTAACATCCCGCGGCTTGTTGACGCCTTCAGTAGGGTCGAAGGTCATGATGCAAGTAAGTGTATAATATGCTGTAGGCAGGCAGGAAGATGCACTTCGACGAACACACAGCATTCATCCGGCTCTTCGAAATGTGCATCAGGATAGGGCTCTTCGGTGAAGCATTCCGTTTACTTTATCTTTACCATGGACATATCGAGGTGTCTCTCAGTAAACATTGTTTCCTTCCTGGAGTATGGACTTACTGTTGATCGAAGGTGTTTCTCTGGGCTCTAGAGACCATCCAAAGACCATCGTCAGAGAAACACACGCTAGTCAATGAAGACGAGGAAAAAAGCCGTTGCAGAAGTTTGGTATGGTTTGGTGCTGGTATGTTCTCGTCAGGTCGCTCGTTGAAAGCTTACAAAATGGATATCGGCCATGGCCACCATTACCGACAACATTAATGGTGTGCGGCTGAGTCTACCGCAAGCCTGTAGGCCTATTTTTGTCCTTGGAGATATCCAGGGCTTCAAGACCGTCTTCTGTCGAGTTCAAATTCCAAGCAGATTATGTAACGACTTTGCATTTGACCTAGAAACAAGTTGAGAAGGGAGAAGTGGCAAAGTAGGGCGGAGTTCGACATCAGGATTCGGGGCCTTTTGACGAAATTCAATTGATGGGAACACGTGATAATTACGCGCTTAGTACACTTGACCTCATAGAATCATACCACCACCATGTCGTGCTCGCATCTTGAAGCCATAGCGCGCCTTGCACCACCAAAAATATCCCATTCTGTCAATCGTGAAGAGTGTACACAATGTTTCGATTCCCAGGCTTGTAGCTTCATAGGTTTGCTTTAGAAGCTTACTGATTGAGATTTTACAGGACCTAACTCCTGGGATCGAAGTTTGCCTCGAGTGTTTCAACGGTGGCTGCTCTGAGTCAAAGCGTCATGCACAGATACATATACAACGATCGGGCCATAGGTACACGCTTAATGTGAAGAGGAAGCCTAAACCATCGCCGCAGCGCGTAAGCAGAGATCTTGTTCAGCTATTGTCTGAAAGCTTACTTGAGCACAGGCAGAGGGTGAGGAGCCGCCTACGAAGATGACAAAACTTGCGATCGTCGAGGATCGCGAGGAGGATCGGTACGAAACAGCCACAGTCGTGAAATGCTGGGCCTGCGATGAAGACAAAGGGCGTGAGCTGCCCGAAGCTGTAGCGAACCCAAAGGTGTGTCGTTCAGACATTTCAAGTGATTATCCGCGATACAATGATACCTATATTCTTTCCAGATCAAGTCGCTTGTGGATGGCATAATGCAAACCATGTCCTCCGCTCGCCAATCAGAGGTCAAAGCATGGGAGGAAGAGATTCTTCCCTGTGAACATACATTCACCCTGTATCAAGAGACGACAGGGCACATTCCCGCGTCGGGCCTCGCAAAATGTGCCTCCTGCGACCTCAAAGAGAACCTCTGGCTGTGCCTCACGTGCGGCTCCCTTGGATGCGGGCGGCAGCAATTTGGAGGCGTGGGTGGCAACGGTCACGGCCTTGGACATTTCGAGAGTACTGGCCACCCGGTCAGTGTGAAGCTCGGGACGATTACGCCAGAAGGCGGCGCAGGTAGGTATTGTCTGATCTTGCTGCTTTCGACGTTATACTGATGATCATCTAGATGTGTATTGCTACATCTGCAATGACGCGAAGCTCGACCCAGAGATGGCGGCCCATCTCGCTACGTTTGGGATTAATGTTCAGACATTGTCCAAAACAGAAAAGAGCATGACTGAGCTGGTCAGTTTCATTCCCTTTCTCCATCTTTCTGTCCATCCATAATTTTCTCGCAGCAAATTGAGCACAACCTCAAATACGACTTTTCCCTCACCGGTGAGGATGGCAAGGCGCTAGAGCCTCTCTTTGGTCCTGGCCTCACTGGACTGGCCAATCTCGGGAATAGGTGCGTTTCGCCTTTACTTTCTTTACACCTTTTCTTATACCAAAATTTCACCAGCTGTTACATCGCCTCAACGCTCCAAGCCCTCTTCTCCCTTCCTTCGTTCCAAAGCCGCTACTATCCCACCTACGCCTCATTCAACCACGCCAAAACCTGCCCCGAGCCCCTCCCTGCATCTTGCGTAGAATGCCAGCTACGCAAAATCGCCGATGGGCTCCTAAGTGGAAGATATGCAACGCCCGCGCAGCACCACAACCACCGCTACGCACCAGGTGTCAAGCAGCCGGAGGGGCAGGCGCCTACGGAATTCCAGGCGGGTGTGAAGCCGTCAGGTCTGAAGGCGCTTGTAGGGAAAGGCCACGCAGAGTTTAGCACGATGCGGCAGCAGGACGCGGAGGAGTTCTTTGGATATCTCATTGATACTGTGCGGCGGGATGCCCAGAAGCATAAAGATCGTGCCGCTGAAGGGGGTAGGTATCTCTCTTTTATTCCTTTCCGTCTTTTTGAGCATGTGCTAATATAGAAGCATTTGTAGACGCGACGGCGGCCTTTGCTTATGGCATGGAGCAGCGGCTGCAGTGTACCTCCTGCGGTGGAGTGCGGTACCGCGTCGACAATGCGGACGTCGTCAGTGTTGCTGTTCCCACTTTTGAGAGCGGGAAAGACGCGGATGGCAAGGCGATCTACACCCCTGTGGAGCTGATGCGCTGTGTGGAGGCGCTGCTCGGCGAGGAGGACCTGGATGGGTATGGGTGCCCCGCATGTGCAAAGAGCGTGAGGGCTGTCAAGTAGGTTCCTGTCCCTGTTGCTAGTTCTGCGATGACGCTGACGCTGGCCATTGTTAGGCAATCGTGTTTCGCGTCTTTCCCTGATGTTCTAGTCATACATGCCAAGAAGTTCCAACTTGTCAACTGGGTTCCCACGAAGCTTGGTAGCTTGCCATTTCTTTCCGATTATTAAGTGCAACACTAAATATAATTCGACTGTGTTATAGATGTACCTCTCCTCCTTCCCGATGGCGACGTGCTCGAACTGCGTGAAGGGCATCTAGGTCAGGGTATACAACCTGGGGAGACCGCTTTGCCGGAGGATGCTGGTGGGTTTACCTTTCATTCTTCTCCCCTCCACTTTCCCTCTGCTCCTTCTTTCTCGTCACATAGCTGTTCTGGAATTTGATCTCCCTTCTCATCACAGCCCCTGCTTCCACGCTTCCCGAGTTCGACGCCATGGCCATGGCTCAGCTAGAAGGGATGGGCTTCCCCCCTATTCGAGCACAGAAGGCCCTCCTGGCAACGGGCAATCGAGATGCGGAAGCCGCGATGGAGTGGTTGTTTGCCCACATGGAGGATCCCGGTTTGTGGTGCTACTGCTCCTTAGAAACACAGTACTGACGTATGTTGATGTAGATATTGATGCTCCGATCGTGGCCCCGGGAGGGAAAAGTGGAGCTGCTGAGCTCCCAGCGGAGCAGATTGAGCTCATCCAGGATATGGGCTTTACGAAGGCGCAGGGTAGAAAAGCGCTTCGCGAGACGGTGAGTAGCCGTTCTGCTCCCTCCTCCCCTTGCTCTGTTGCAGGTGCTCACACTTATATCTTACAGGATGGCGATATGGAGCGCGCCGTAGAGTGGTTGTTCAGCCACCCAGACGATGCAGGCGAAGAAGCCAGCGCAGCTTCCGCTTCTACTCCTGAGTCGACGAAGGCCGTACCAGGTTCTACCCAGGTGCCTGCGCGGTATCGCCTCAAGGCGTTCGTGTCACACAAGGGCCCATCGGTGCACTCCGGCCACTACGTTGCACATGTACGTGTCGGTGAGCAATGGGTGCTTTTCAACGACGAGAAAGTCGTCAAGGCCGATGAGGATAGTGTTAGAGACTTGAAGTCCCTTGCGTACCTGTACTTCTTCGAGAAGGTGTAATAGCTTGAAGCTGATTCACATGGTGATTGTTACGTTTACTTAGTGCATATGGTGGCCTCAAGAGACTCACCTCGACTGAGAAGCTCCCACCGAAGCGAAACTTTTGACTCAAGATGTTATAATTTCTCTGAGTATCAACTTCGTGAAAGGTTGATGCACGAATACCGTTCATCCCGCAGCCAGGCTGGCAGAGACGGTTGATGTACAATCTGGAATTTAAGTTGATTCCGGTCAACCTAGAGATCGACCAGAGCCTGTATAAGCTGAAACACAAGGTTCAACCAATTTTAACCTGGTTTTGTTCGGGGTTGTCGGCGGCCCTTACATAAAGTTCGTAGTCGATTACTTCCATGACGTACCCACCCATTTTACGGGGCCGAATTACTCAATGGCGCCACCGAGCTACTTATGATCACTCGACTGGGATGTTGGGTTTGTTCTCCACAAATTTGAACACGATGTTAGGACAAGGTCCGTACTAACAGAAGACGACTTTATTAGTTTGTTATACTCGAGAGTGGATCTTTCTGTCTCGAGGAAGTGTCGTAATCGACCACTCAATCAGTTAAACTCGGACATCTTGAAGTCGCAGTTTTCTGCCGGAGATCTGACTACATCAAATACGACACTGTACCGCGCTGAATGGTAAGCCGTAACGTATAATGCGCGCCTAAAATGTTGCCTAAGAGTGGGAACGTAACACATGACGCGGGGGTGGTTGCTAGCATTGGATCCAAGTTCAATTTTAAGAAATTGCTGCCATTTTTCGCCAAAATTTTCTAGACAGGTTCGTTAGTATTCAATGTGCTTAGCTTTCCTGTGTTTATTCAGAGTTCTTATACTCCCGAATTTTGGCCAGCCTGTGGCGCCTAGGTTCCTTAATTGACCCCCGTCACGCATAACGCGGCTCGGGTTGCTAAGACGGCACCTAGAGCGTAACGTACCATCTTGGGTTGCCACCATTCAGCGCGTTACAGTATGTGATATCAGAACCTGCCCTGTTGTCGAGACAAGTGTCGAGATGGTGACAAGATCAAGCGGAGTGTCCCCAAGGGGGTGGCGGGACGCGGATCCCGAACACGGGGTAGGAGGGGGGGGGGTCCCGCCGATGCCCTTAAAAAGAAATCGGACCTACCTTATTTTCCCTTGGAATCGGTGCCTAGGGCCGCCATACATGCCTAAAAACTATCTAAAACGTAGATTGCAGTGATTTTGGAGCATCAGTGGGCGTTTACAACGATATAAGTGTTGAGATGGGTTGTCCGTAATATCGGGTGGCGTATTCTAGGGTATTCTAGCGAATAACGAGTTCAATGAAATGGAGCGACATTTGAGGTGGCTGCCGTCGTCGTTTACCCTACATGCTGATGCAAAATGACTGGGAGGGCTGGGTACGCAGTCTACAATGCGTGTCGACAACGAGGAACTAATATAGAAACACGTCAGAGGCAGCAATCCAAACTTCTTCCCTTCAGAGTGTTTTACGATGCCCCGAATGTGACGAGGATGTCAAAGTAGGAACTGGAGGCACGAAGAACCTCGGTATTCACCGCACAAGTAAGGCCTGCCGGGCTAAGCGCGAAAATAAGGATAAGAAACAGGATATCAAGAAGTCGACACGTACAATCCTCAACTTTTTCCAGAAAAGCATTCCCAAAAACCCTTCCACTGTCTCGGCACCTCCTCCAATTCTTCCAGGACCGCTTCCTAAAGCACACAACAGTGTACTTCCTGCTGAAACCCATCTCCCTTACAATAATGCTTCGATCACAATGGCGCTCCCGGTTTGCCAGCATGCACAAGATCTGCTATCGTTGTTAGACAAAACAATGGGTATCATAACTGCAGACACACCTTCGGCAGGCAGAGATCACCCCCTTGCTTTGTTTTCTGGAGATCCAGCGCAAGCCGCATCCATTGGTTCCGCATCAGAGGATTGCGAGAATGTGCTGAATCCCATGTTCCACGGCGCATTTGGATGGGCACGAGAAGGTGGCTCGTAAGACTTGAGCGGAGTTCCCCGACGTGGAGAATATGGGCTTGATGGTTTTCGGCAATTCATTGGCTACTTCGTCGAACAGCGGGGGTTGCAGGGTGCTATGATTGAAAGCAAGATCAACATGGTTATATCAGCCATTAAACGCGAGTGAGCAATTACCTGTATTATATGAGCCTCCTACTTCACTCCTGACATCCACAGGTTCGAAAACATCCCAGAAGCAATGGCGCATGAGGTCATGAAGGCCAGCAACGATGTAGATGAAGACAACGATGTGGTTGATGTGACACTGATGTACTCACGTGCTTAGAAATTCCCTTATGGGGATGGAGGGGGGGGGAGGGGGGTACCTAACAGCTCGTTAAAAAAAAAACCGACCCTATATGGGATTTCTGTGTTCCGCCACCCCCTTGAGTGTCCCTGCAGCGCTGAAATTAACAGCCATATGAACGTCATAAGAAGCGGGTGCTACTGCAACTACTGATGATGTCGTGACTCATAGAACGAACTGTAATTTGGCGAATGAAAAATTCTGCGTGGTCTACTTGAGTCTTGCGCTGAAAGCGAGCCATCTCCAACACAACCAAGGGATGAAGGCGACAGCTTACTAATCACCAGCTGTCAAACTGCATGTCGTTCAGTCGTATCTAGTAGTGTATGACGGCCAACGTTAGCCCGAATAACCTCAAACTCGACGTCAATTTCGACGTCGGTTTGGACGGAGACAACTTGTGAGTTGGCTGCACAAGCAAGTCAAATACAAAGCCAATAAGAGCCTGATAGACAATCGATTTCAATTTAGAAATCATTCAATGAGTCGTTTTAACCATACTAAAACCATGAACGTTCGCTTCGTTGAATTCCACGTCCTTGCAAGTTTAGTGTGGCTCGGGAGCAACTCGTCGGAGTTGTTAAAAATTGAAAAGTGCTACAAGCATCCTATGTTATTTCTAGACGCTTTTGACAAACGAACGTCTGTCTTGCCCGATTCGTACCTTGTCAACATTGGCATCTGGCAGAACTCTGATGATCGTCATGGCCAGTTGTACGGAGTTTCGAATCTGGATCTCTTGTGTCGTTCACTCGTAGTCTTGGCTCCTATGGGTCTACGCTGCATAGTACAAGCACTGTGCTAGGGAGAATCTCATGCTAAACTCGGCTCTCTCTCACCTCTCGCTTTTTCTCCAACTCCACGAATGATTGCGATGTGGAGAATCAGACGCTCTCAATTTTCCATGTGCCAAGTCTCTGTCTCGTCGTGAAGTTGATGGTCATTGACATCATTGACAGGTTCTCAAACTCATCACGCGACGTTTAAGAGTGGCATTAATTCATATATCACTTAGGACGTCCAGAATGCTCCACGAGACTCTCCGTGTCCCCACTCATGTTCTCGACTCTTACTTCACCCTCTCTTTTTGGCCAGAATCGTCGTCTGGAACGACCGTTACGTCAGGACCGCGATACCAGCGCTATTAAACATTCACGGCGCCGGGAATCAGTTACCGTTAATAACCTCAATATAGCACTGGCTGGGCTGAATCCAAACCACCCTAAGATTGGTTCGACTATTTCATCTTCAACACGCTCCTTTATGTCTGGTAGATCCTCACGCGCATCCCTATTTACTTCCACCTCATCGATGTCATCTGGTGCCTCCATCCGATCCTACCACCAAGCTCCACGCTATCGTCCCTCTTATGAAGCTCAAACGACCCCGACAGCACCATCGTTCGACGGTGCTAAGATGACTACCTCGACGAAATCAAAACCGTCCTTCGCGTTCGCCGAAACCCGATCATACGACTCTCGCCCATCTTTCGAATCGGATTCTAGTTCCGTACGCAGCTGGATTGATATCAAGGAGCGAAAGCTTCCTCCTCCTCCTCTATTTCTTCACCGCAGCAACCTCCATCCCAAGGAGCCTACTGAGACTCCTGTGATCGAGATTATCGCACCTGGACCACCTCGGGTCGAATCCCGACTCTCATCGCATAGTGTGGATCCCGAATCTCCGCAGCCGATAACCCCTAATTCTCCCGATTTCGGCAGGCCTTCGGAGGAGGAAATCAGGCGAAGGAGGCACGAAAAAGTGATGCGCACGTTGGGGGAACGAGTACCCGCCGAGCTCGTTTATCGGGGCCCCAAAATTCCCAATGTGACCGTTTTCCCGGAGCCTCCATCGCCCAGCGACTCGCAGGTGACCCCACGAGGGACCACGGGGATGAAACTATCTAGGAGAGGGAGCTTCACCCTCTCGGCATTCCCTAATCTTTCTTCAGTCACGTCGACTTTGACAAACCACGCTCGCGCGAAGTCCCGAGATATCCTAGGGGCAGCGGACTCCCCTCCCCTCAATACGCCCACACCACTCTCATTTCCTCAACAAAATCACCCCCATGATATCGGTACTCCAAGAGGGAACACATACCGATCAACAACGTATCCGCGGCCTGAGCGCCCCGCTACGATATATTCTCCTATCACCTTCGCAACCGGTCTTGACCGGCCCACGAGCCAGGCGTTCAATGTTCTTACAACCGAGGAGGACAATGAATATAACGCTACCCATACTGCAATGAGTCGCAAGGAAGTGGAGAGGGCAGCTAAGCTTGCTCGCCGCGCTAGCCTCTCTACGGCGACTTTTCTTCCAACCAGTCCATTGCGTGACGGGTTCCGCGACATTGAGACACATTCTCCACGTTCTCCCCTTCGCCGCCCTTATAATCCCGAGCCCTCGACACCTCACGATGATGCGGTCGATAGGACTCCCCGCCAGCGCCCAGAGTCAAACATGCTTTCACCGCTCGTCTTCTCGAGGGCCTCAATGTTACCAGGGGACCACGAGTTCACGTTCACCGTGTCCGACGAGGACACCGATGAGACGATGTCAGAAGAGAGAGACGACGAGGACGAAGACGAAGACTACGCCTCGGCGGGCTCGCGAACCCCTCCTCAGCACACTGCCAAGCACATGTATTCCCAATCAGAAAGCGGCCATGGGTTGTTGTCTGACCCCACGAGGTCCCACACTCGTTCGAACCCACATTTGCCACTACACCTTCGGCCGGAGACGCCCTTCCAGGACAGCGTAGTCCCTATCGCGAACTCGGGCTACTTGACCCCGTCTGGGTGGATGAAGAATCAAGGGAATGACATGCTTCAGCGGAAGGAAAGGAGGCAGGGTTGGAGTGGCGAGTGGAACCAGGGCGACATGCAGGATGTCATCCGGAAATTGAGAAACTTGAAATAGGGGCCGAGCATCACTCGGGCAACCACTGTCGCAACATGATTTATACTACATCTCACGACTACCTACCATCAATACTTGGATCTTACATGGGACCCTTCGCACGCATTCTACTTCTCTTCACGACATTGTCAACAGTTTACAAATTACCAGCCACACTCCTTCGTTCACTTATATAGCAGTACATACTTACTCTTTAATACTAATTCGCATATATCCCATCTTCTCAACCGTTTTGATATACATGAGTGTACGAGGCCAGAAATCGCGAGACAACCAAGAGTGAAAAATCATGGCCAACGTGGGGATCGAACCCAAGACCCTCGCGTTATTAGCACGACGCTCTGACCAGCTGCCAGTACGAACACCCTTTGGTGCATAGTAGCTGTTCCGAAGTAGACTGAAGTCCAACATGACATTCCAGGTTAGTTGTTCTTCTCTCATCCTTCTCTAGCAATTGTTACTTATGACGGTCAACTGGGCCGAGACCCTTCAAGGAGTCACTCATCCGGGCTTGTGGACGACTTGCATTCACGAGTGCTCAGCTGCCTCGTAGTTTTATACCCATTTTCTTCCTAAGTTTCTACTTCCTCACCGGCCTCGACGCCAGCTTCCTCCCTCTTCCTTCTGGCCCTATATTCACAGGCGCCAGACAATGTAAAGCTCCTTTGGCCAGAATCTCTTCAATAACTCTCAACTTGGTAACACTCTTAGTACTTAATAGTTAACATACCTTCCAAGCATCCCGGATTGCCGCGTCGAAGAATGAAGGGCCCAGTCCATTTGCAAAGAACGCTTTGTCCCAGAATCTTTCTTGTAAATGGAAGAGAGGACCGTTGAACGTGTACGGTGCGGGTCTCCCAAGCGACACGCGTGCCGCGCACGTAGTCTGCGTACTATTACTATAGCGTGCGTCCAGCGCACTGGCAAAATGAGATCCTCTCACAAATATACATTTCAGAGCGTACTTGAATCGTTCGGGCTTTGACTGTCAATATCCAGATTCCAGATTTAATCCAGACATCAGGCTACTAGTAGGACCGAGAGGCCGCCTGCTTATTGGTCTGCCTCCTTCATCTCCTTTCTGGGCAAAGCCCAAGATACAGGTGTTAGATTGGGTGATTCCAGCTGTGCGCATTGTCTACACAGACTTGACGATACATAGTCGCTTTCTTTCTCCCCACTTGAGTTGGCGGGGAAGTCCATATTCAAAAATGCATTAGACGCCATCACATCAATTGTTTAGCCGGCATCTCAGTTAGTTGCATTACCCATCGACACTCTCGTGATTTTCGTTAGCACAAAGACTCAATGGAGCATTCAGAGGCCCGATTTTAAGTTATGAAGTGAACATGGAGGAGTTTATGTGGTGTAATGTGTTCTGACTAGAGACTGAGTTTTCAACTTTGATTGTCAATGTGTACTAGGCGCGCGGCGGTGATGGCTCCCAATTAAGTCGACGCAATGTGGTTGTTTAAAACTCCGCGAAATGCATTTCCTGCTCTCAAAATGATATTCCAGCGCGAAAGAAACCAAAACGTCGACGGAACCCTTGGGTATACCCGCATCTTAGCCAAAATAATGAAAACCGAGCTTCACAAAAGTGTCGATGAGTGACGGAACTAGCTGAGATGCCAGCCAAACAAGAGCCATGAAGCCCATGATGGTGGTGGTGGTGGTGTATATTATACTGGCGAGGTCCCAATCGTGGAACAACCCGATTGATCAATCCTGTAAAGCAGTGAATAATTAGACGCTCACAACAAGTGTATAAACAAGCCATAGCTTTCTCACATGAGGAGATTGTCATGATTGCCTCATGATGCCATTTTTGACCCTGGTCAAGTTCCCGCCAACCCTAGATCCCCTTCAATACGAAATGCAATCTCAAGAAATCGATGAAGAAGCCCAAGAAGCATTCCCCGGTATGTACATAGATGGCCTCCCGAGAGATTTCCCCGTTGTCCAAATCGATCCTGACGATCTCCGAGTCCGAATCGATGAGGACCAATTAGATAATTACATGAAGTCATCTGTTGCCGACCGCAGAGCCCTTCAGAAGGCATTAGACGACAATGCTCAAGGCCTTGGTGTTAAAATCGTCGGTATCTGTGGACGCCTCATAGAAATCTTCAGCGACTACACGACGTACATAAATTTCCTAGGGCATCGGGAGAGCGCAGCTCGAGATTTGCTTGACCTTCTTCAAAAAGTGTGTGCGCCAGCTTTCCTTCGCCGCAGCATGAATAATCTGGTTGTTTAGTTGTTAGATCATCCCCCATTTCGACGACCGGGACTCATACGATTCCGAAACATCTTCTATGTCGCTCTCGTCCGCCTCTGTAGAAAATCGGAGCTGTATCCGCGATGTTTCTCCCTCTTGGGAGTAACTATGACTAAGAATTATCCAGTACGCGGTGGAAAGCACGGCGAGATCTTCAAATCTGACTACAAGGGAACACCTGTATGTCAAAAGGTTATTAGATTGTACGAACATTCAACTCAAGTTCTGCTTCATAAGGTGCGTCCTCTCGTTCTTGAGATCAGTTATAAACTCTCAGTCGAGCTATGTTGTCACGACAGGCCTTCTCTCGTGAAGCCATTGTGTGGGGCCAAATTATTGCATCCTAACATTATCCCGTTCTATGGAATCCATTATCTCGAAGATTCCTCCGAAAGGATGAGCCTCGTCTCGCCCTGGATGTCGAACGGGCATATTTTAGAGTTCCTGGAGAAGAACCCTACCGCAGATCGAATGCGATTGGTAGACCATCACTTTCTACTATAACGCCACCCGTTTAACTCAATATTCTTTCAGATTTCTGGCATTGCTGCAGGTATTCATTATCTGCACATCAATGGAGTTGTTCATGGGGATCTGAAATCTCGCAACATCCTCGTAAACGACAACGAAGAGGCTTGCCTAACGGACTTCGGATTTTCATACGTGACCGACAAGCCTGGACTCGAGGGATTCGGCCTTTCTTCTTCTCACAATATGGGCGGCACGCCAGGCTTCGAGTCCCCAGAACTTGTTGATCCAGACATAAAATGTAGTCGTAAGACGACGGCAATGGATGTGTGGTCTTTTGGCATGGTCTGTTTTGAGGTACTGCCCAGCTACAACCGAATGCTGCGCCAGAATTGCTTATTGTTCTGGTGTTCTCATAGGTGTTTGTTGGGGCGCCCCCTTTTGGCCGGCTGAACGGGGTCCAGATCAGCTTCAAGACCCTACGCGGCCAAATTCCTGAGCGGCCTACAGGCGAAGAAATTTTGAAACGAGGTCTCACGGATGATATATGGAACTTGATGACGAGATGTTGGGCTTTCAAGCCGGAGGAGCGGCCTACTATCAATGAAATCATAAAGCTCTTGCCATTGGTGAACCACCGACCTATGGAGTGGACACTTCTGCAGAGGCCTGGCTTCACAACGTCGAATGGAGAGGAGGATTCTACCATCACAAATGCCCTCAGTCACTTGAAATATCTCTAGTGGTATTAAGCCTTCCAATAGCCATGTCTTAGTGTTCTGTATATATTGATAGCAACTCGTTGACGACGTGCTACAAACCAATTCCACTTCCCACAATCCCCCTTTCATTTTAGTAATGGGTGGAAACCAGGCGTAGGGCTGCGTATCGTAGCCGTAAGCTGACGGGTACCCGTATTGTACCTTTGATCCTTTTGTGGCCCTCGATCAGCCCATACTTGGACGAGGATCTAGTGGATACGCCCGTGAGTTGACGGCCGTTTGCGGCCGTCTATGCGGGTATAGGTACATTGAACGTTTACTGGCAAGAGCGGGGAAGAAATTGAACAAGTAAATAATCCAAAGATATTGTTTAATAAAGGTGAAGTCCTGGTTCGTCGCCGCCGTCGACAGCGATCACGCTCCGGAAATTGCCGGAAGTCAATAGCAGAGCCATAAATGACGTTTGACCTCGTCGTTGAAACATTGAACCCACAGGCCACAGCAACTTGTAAAACTCCCCCATTCCTTTATAGTAAACAGGTCAGTAGCATGCATCGTTTCTTTAGCTATATGTTATAACATCACTTACCCTCTACATCTGCAGACCCTATTCCACCACTTCTCATAAACGCCCTTTTCCATATTATCCTTATGCTCTAGCACGGCGTCACCAAGCCCGTTTAGCCTGCGTCGAAAGATGTTGATCGTCCGGACAAAACTTCGACCAATTGTTCAAAGTGACAAAGGAGCTACGACTTTAGATCCAACCTTGAATTTATTCCTTGTCATGCAGAGATAGTTGTGATTTCATGCGTCATCCATGTATCACATAGGGTCCTCGTCGTGATAAGTCGCCTACACAAACACTTACCACACGTGTCCAAATTTGAAACGATCCGGATCCGCCGACTTCTTCATGCACGACTTCCATATAAACCAATCGGGCTCTGGCTCCTCTACTCCTATGCATACCGAGCCCGATGTCAAAGATCAGCCGCCCTGGAGCTTTGTTGAGGCGCAACGAGTTTGGATCAGTGAGTTGATACCCTAAAGACGAGATCTGCCAGGATTAACGGATCTATGTATCAGTGCAAAGTTCGTATACCTATGATCCTTCACATCGCGTCTTTTGCTGAACAAAATCTATGATCAGATTCTTTCGTGAACCTTCCAGACGCAGCACTCGCGTTACTCAATACCCAAGTAGAGGCCCAACGATCCGCCGATCTCGCCGCGGTACGAATGTATCCTCTACGCACTCCCTTTTCGAAAACTTACCATACTATTGAAATGTAGCTCCGACGTCTCGCAGGCCCCAGTTCTCCTTCACCCATCACCGAAGACGTCGTATCTCCCGACACGCAAGCAATCGACTGCGATCTCGCCAGGGTGCAGCTCCAAATTGACGCCCTACTTATCAAATTGAATGCATGCCGGACACAGATGGTGGACCTCCAATCCGAGCGGCTCGAGATCGCGTCGCAGACCAAAAATACAGAAGAAGATAAAGCGCTGCTCAGTCTTAGCCCTCTCTCGGAGGCGTCCAAGCCGCCCGTGGAGTCCCTCCCATTTGGAATCCTAGCAAAGATATTTGAGCTGCTCCCGTCGCTATACGATCCCGCCTGTCTTAAGCACCACCCCTCCATCACCGACATCTGTGCTGTCTCTCATGTATGGAGGCAAGCCCTTCTCCACTACCCGAAAGTATGTAACGCAATCGCTCCCGGAATCAGGTCCACCTTTACCTACACCCCCTCCGGGGACCTGTCGTATGCACATACCAGTGCCGATGGGAGCTCCCCCTCGCCTTTCTTTCAAGCAATCGCCCCATTTTATGCGCATATCGAGGAACTTAGGTTAGGGGAGGGGATCGGGAGCCCTGACACTCTCGCGGTGTTTTTGGGTCTGCCCGCAGGGAGCCTTCCCCTCCTTACGCGCATCGACTTGAAGGGGTCGGGAATCTTCATGCCGGGCCCATACACGCCGGTCTTCGAGGATGGGGCACCGGCCCTTCGTAGGGTTTCGTTGAGGATAAGACATGTTGGGTGGCATGAGACTTTACGGTGGGGCAGTATCACGCATTTGAAGGTGGAGACGGAGTACCTCGGCGATGGGGCTCTGCATCACTTCCTCTTGGCATCTCCGAATTTGGAGGTCGCGTCGTTCGTGCTAAGGTGGACCGTCGAGGATCCGATATTCGACGCACCAGTAACTTGTGCGAGGATGAAAAGCTTCTGCATAAGCATGTCACGGTATGATGCCCACTTCGAACGTATGATGTCCACGATTTGCCTTCCGGCCCTGGAGACGGTGGACCTTGCATTGCGGCGTGACGCAGAGAAGCCCTCTCCGTTCTCCAGTCTCGCAACGTCGCTCTTCAGCTCCGACACGCTCCGCCGTGTGTGCCTCTCGGGGTGGTCCCAGACTATCGTGGGGCATCTGGAGTGCCTCCCAAAGTATAGTGCTTTGGAAGAGCTCGTGCTTGTTCTTTCGGATGGGGACGGCTCGGCGGGCCATCCTCGTGAAGTCCTAGCAGCACTTCGCAGCGGGAGCGCACGGGGAAGTAATGTGAGGGTGCTCGCATGCCTCAAGTCGTTCTCCATTGTCGCTTCGCACATGAGAGATCCAACCAGCGTCGCGGCGCTCGCCACAGATGTCGGTGAGCTCGTGGTGGAGTGGATCCAGGATCCAGAGCGCGCGGGGGTGCTTGAGAGCGTCAGCTTCCGTGTTGATGCGCCGCAGGATAGCAGTGAAGACTTTGAGGTTGCGCTTGACGGGTTCCGGGACCGCCTTAGACCCTGGATACGAGACGCCGTGGGTGGGCTAGCCGTCAAGGCCGCATTGGAGAAAGTCGGCACAGAGTATACGGATTGGTTCGATGTATAAAGTCGGGGGCGTGTCCAAATAGATGACGACGCGTGGTTATAACTTACCGTAAGCAGAATCCCTCAGAGTAGAATCGGATTTTCAAAGTTATCAAATGACCCTCCAGTTGAATTTGGCTCGATCTCATGTCATTCCCTATAACTCATTCAAAAATAATCCGATCCGGAAGTGTAAGTAAGAGATGAACGTCTTTCGAGAATAACATCAAGCAATTGTTTTTGTTTATTAGGGTGAAGTTCTTTGAGAATTGGCGGCTGAACTTGGAAGTAGATCTAGCAGTGGGAGTGAAAGACGGACAAAGAAAATCTTGAGCATGGCCAACATGGGGATCAAGCCCAAGACCTTCGCGTCAGCACGACGGTCTAACCAGCTGGGCTGATGACAATGTACGCCACTCGAGTCTCTCTCCATGATCGCCGCACGTGACTAGTACACGACTAAGATTCTCTCGTGAAAACACATCGTTTCAACTTGACCAATGAGATATACACGCGGTAAGTGTTTCTTCCCTCCAGAAATTAATTGTGCTTACCAGGAGAGAGAGTGCAGTTGTGGCACTTGTCTAAGAGAGCGTACGCCACTCGAGTCTTTCTCCAGGATCGCCGCACGTGATTGCGATTTAGATTGCGACTCTCATTGATCTTGTGATAACAAATTGTTTTAACTCAATCAATGACGTTTGACCTTGCCGTTGAATCCACATTGAACCTGGCACAGGCCACAGTAACTTGTAAAACCCCGCATTCCTTTATAGCAAACAGGTCAACGGCATGCATATGCCATTGTTAATTTGTTTCTTTAGCTTGTGCTATAACATCACTTACCCTCTACATCTGCAGACCCTATTCCACCACTTCTCATAAATACCCTTTCCATACCATCCTTATGCTCTAGCACAGCGTCACCGACCCCGTTTCGCCCGCACAAAACTTCGACCAAATGTTCAAAGTGACAAAGGATTTACGATTTTAGATAGAATTCCGAATTTATTCCCTGCCATGCAGAGGTCGTGGATTTTCGTACGTCATCCATGCACCACGCAGGGTCCTTGTCGTGACAAGTCGCCCATACAAACACCCACCACACGTGTCCAAATTCGAAACGATCCGAATCCGCCGCTTCTTCATACACGACTTCCATATAAACCAATCGGGCTCTAGCTCCTCTGCGCCTATGCATACCGAGCCCAATATCAAAGATCAACCGCCCTGGAGTTTTGTTGAGGCGCAACGAGTTTGGATCGGTGAGTTGATACCCTAAAAACGAGATCTGCCAGGATTAATGGATCTATGTATCAGTGCAAAGTTCGTATACCTATGATCCTTCACATCGCGTCTTTTGCTGAACAAAATTTATGATCAGATTCTTTCGTGACCCTTCCACCCGCAGGTATCGCGTTACTCAACGCCCAAGTAGAGGCCCAACGATCCGCCGACCTCACCGCGGTACGAACATATCTTCTACGCACTCCCTTTTTGAAAACTTACCGTACTATCGAAATGTAGCTCCGACGCCCCGCAGGCCCCAGTTCTCCTTCACCCACCACTGAAGACGTCGTATCCCCCGACGCACAAGCAATCGACTGCGACCTCGCCAGGGTGCAGCTCCAAATTGACGCCTTGCTTATCGAATTGAATGCATGCCGGGCACAGATGGTGGGTTTCCAATCCGAGCGACTCGAGATCACGTCGCAGACCAAAAATAAGGCATCCAAGTCGCCCGTGGAGTCCCTCCCATTTGAAATCCTAGCAAAGATATTTGAGCTGCTCCCGTCGCTATACGACCCCGCCTGTCTAAAGCACCACCCCTCCATTACCGACATCTGTGCTGTCTCTTCTGTATGGAGGCAAGCCCTTCTCCACTACCCGAAAGTATGCAACGCAATCGCTCCCGGAATCAGGTCCACCTTTACCTACACC
Organism: Tephrocybe rancida; assembly: GCA_018858115.1. Classification (NCBI taxonomy): domain Eukaryota; kingdom Fungi; phylum Basidiomycota; class Agaricomycetes; order Agaricales; family Lyophyllaceae; genus Tephrocybe; species Tephrocybe rancida. The sequence goes on from JABCKT010006478.1 coordinate 76,346, forward strand.
CCCTCCGGGGGCCTGTCGTATGCACATACCAGTGCCGGTGGGAGTTCCCCCTCGCCTTTCCTTCAAGCAATCGCCCCATTTTATGCGCATATCGAGGAACTCAAGCTAGATGAGAATAGCGAGAGGTATGACGTTTTCGCGGTGTTTTTGGGTCTGCCCGCAGGGAGTCTTCCCCTCCTTACGCGCATTGACTTGGAGGGATCGCTCGGCCTCATGCCCAGCCAAGACAGGCCGGTCTTCGAGGATGGGGCACCGGCCCTTTGTAGGGTTTCGTTGAGGATAAGATATGTCTGGTGGGATGATAGTTTACGGTGGGGCAGTATCACACATTTGAAGGTGGAAACGACGTACCTCGCTGATGGGGCTTTGCACCGCATGTTACTGGCGTCCCCGAATCTGGAGGTCGCGTCGTTCGTGCTGGCGGAGACCATTGAGGATCCGATCTTCGACGGGCTCATAACTTGTGCGAGAATGAAGAGTTTCTGCGTACGCCTGCCTGTGCGGTACGACCCCCACTTCGAACGTATCATGTCCACGATTTGCCTCCCGGGCCTGGAGACGGTGGACCTCTCTCTACACCGGGACGCCAAGAATCCCTCACCCTTTTCGAGTCTCGCAACGTCGCTCTTCAGCTCCGACACGCTCCGCCGTGTGTGCCTCTCAGGGTTGTCTCAGAACATCGTGGGGCATCTGAGGTGCCTAACAAGGTATAGGACACTGGAAGAGCTCGTCCTCGTCCTCTCGGATGAGGGCCGCTTTGCGGACTATCCGCGTGAAGTCCTAGCTGCGCTTCGTGGCGTGAGCGCACGGGGGAGTAATGTGAAGGTGCTTGCATGCCTCAAGTCGTTCTCCGTTATCGCTTCGCGTATGAGAGTAACCCACGTCGCGGCGCTCGCCACGGACATCGGCGAGCTCGTGGTGGGGTGGATGCAGGATCCAGAGCGCGCGGGGGTGCTTGAGAGTGTCAGCTTCCGTGTTGATGAGCCACAAGGTAGCAGTGGAGCCTCTGAGGTTGCGCTTGACTGGTTCCGGGACCGCCTTAGACCCTGGATGCGAGACGCCGAGGGTGGGCTAGTCGTTAAAGCTGCATTGGAGAAAGTCGGCACAGAGTATACGGATTGGTTCAATGTATAAAGTTAGGGGCGTGTCCGGATAGATGACGACGACGCGATGGTATAACTTACCACAAGCAGAATCCTACGGGTAGAATAGGACCTTCAAAGTTATTAAGTGTCCCCCCAGTTGAATTTGGCTCCATCTCATGTCATCCCCACAACAGATTCAAAAACAATCTGTCTGGTCTAGAAGTGTAAGCAAGTAAGGGATGAGCGCTTTTCGAGAAAAACATCAAGCAATCATCTTGGTTTATTAGGTTGTAAGTACCTTCTTTGAGAATTAGCGGCTGAACTTGGAAGTAGATCTAGCAGTGGGAGTGAAAGACTGACCAAAAACACTGCATCATGTGTGCATGGCCAACGTGGGGATCGAACCCAAGACCTTCGCGTTATTAGCACGACGCTCTAACCAGCTGAGCTAGTCGGCCATTGGCGTTGACCATGAGCAATGTCCTTCGGCCTTGCTTCGGCCCGTCTTCTAGACTAATCACCGTTTACAATGTCCTGACATGACGCATTTCATCTTAAGCTTGCTCTCATCCGCCCTTGACTTCAAGGAGCAGCAAGATTAGGCGCTCGCAAAGTGAGAAACAGTATTGTGGTGATCAGTGGCAACGCGGAAGCTGTGATACTGAGCAAGCGATAGCCCTTATGTTGTTGTGGTGTTCTTTATATTCCTTTTGTAGTGATTCCTACTGTGAACCTCGAGCGCGCACAGCCTTGAAAACAGTCTCCTTTAAGAAACAAATTAGAACAACATATATAAAGAGGCAGTGACTCGTTATCCATTCAGCCCCCCCACATCTCCCACCCGCACACCACATTATGCGTGCCTCAACCAGTCGCATCGGCTATTGTAACCCTCGCGCAGAAATTCGAGAGGATCTCAAAACTTCTCTGACAGCTAGAGGAGGACCTAGTTCTAGTATTAACGACTGGTAAGTGGCCACGAAGGTTCTTGTTTCCTGACGACGACATTTATGACTTCCAGTGGTCCACACAGCGCAGTAATCAGGGACAGTTCAACGGCCGCTTTGTCGGAAGTACAACAGATTGAGAGTCAGGACCCGTCATCGGCACCTGCACGGAACGCCTCTCACAAGGATCGGCGTCTGGCGATAAGTTATCTTCTGAATGACCAACAAACACTCGTTTCGGAAGACCCCCTCGAGGTTGATAGTGGCGCGATAGAAGGCCTATTCACGCCTCCTCCTGGAATGGAAGACCAGCCAAGAGAACCCGACATAGAGGGTTCAGAGCCCCACAGGACATCTCTCCGTTATGGTAACATCCCTCCCAAAGAAGCCGCGCCATCGCCACCATCGAAACGAAAGCGGCCCGTCAACGACTCGGATCTAGAACCCAAAACCTCGGAAGACGCTCAAACATCCAAGAGGCAGAGGCGACGCATGCGCATGGAACCTCCGACCGCGTCCAACGAATCCGCAAGCACCTTCAAGCTTCTGAGCCAAGTCTCTCGTTCTTGTTCTCCATCGATGGCGCGTACCGACGAAGAGATCGCTTCCAACAAAATACCAAATGTTGATGCCAGGGTCACTCCAAGCTCGCCACCGCCGTCGCCATGGAAGAGAAAGCGCGACACCGACGATCTTGAAACAGGAGAGGACGTTCAAACGAAGCGGCCACGGATAGGAGTAGAGACCTCCGAGGACTGTGACGGCTGTGAGACAACCGAGAGCCCACCGGCTCGCAGAATCGTTATCGAGCGACCGCGTACATACATACGCGTTCCAACTCCTCCCTGGGAGAAATCGATATTGGACTCCGACGGCGGGGAACTTGGAGCCTGGGGTGTTGAAAGTTCTTCGACTTGCCGACTGGGAACGTTAACACCGGATCCTGCAGGAAAGCGTGGAGTTTATGCCTACAAGAACACGGCGCGCGCTGTGGAATCCATGATCATGAATGGACGTATAGAGGAGGTCATTGAGGAGAGCTTTGCACGGCCTTCGAATTACAGTGCTCCCAGAGAACACATGTCCGGCGAAATACCGTGGCCAGCATATCATCTGCACGACCGTAACAATGCAGAGCGATGGCTCGGAGAAGATTACAACAATAGAGCTATCCCAGTGGAATCGGCGCCTTTCGAGTTGAGACCGGCATGTTCGTGGACAGATCCAGAGAAACCAAGACCAAGGAAGGGTACATCCAGCGAAAGCGATGCCGGAGGTAACGGTTTGCGAGTGATGAACCCTGTAAGAGGAAGAAAGCGGAAGTAACGTCTAGTAGAGGCAGGGAGAAAAAGCTGTTGGTACATAGCCATGGGAAGTCAACGTTGCGTGTGAACTCTGTACTGTAGTACAACGTACGATATTAGTTTGAGCTCCTGATAATGGTAAACCGTAAGGCAGGCTCCTCCGAATTCATTCTTCGTCGATGAGCTCGATGGGAAAAAAAGTTTGCACTACTTAGCGCACTGGCAGGACTCGAACCCGAGAATCAGAATCTCGAGTGATAACCTGCAGCCTCGGCCCCCGGGCCGGCCTATCACGTAAGTCCAACAATCCATCAATTTGAATTACTGCGCTCCTCCAGCCTCCCCTCCTCCAGGGATGGACAAATTCACGACCCTCGAGCCCGTACGTCTCTACGCCTCATCCGGCGCGCGCCTGCTCACCCGCAGCGGAACCGTAACCTCAAAAAACCCACCAGCACTTCCACTGATCGGTCGATTACCGTCGGATCTACACCAGCTCATACTCTCGTATCTCCCGATTCCAGATGTTCCTTCGTACGCTAGGTCCTCGAGGGCGCTTAATGCCTTGGTGAAGGACGAAAAGTTCTGGGATTCCAGGTTTCGAGCGCTAGGGATTGAGAGATATGGCCTCGGGGGCGTGCTGGATACGCTCGAGGGCGTACAGAAGGGGCATATTGGTGCACCACCGAAGACCCCCACACACACTCACACTCACAATGACCCCGACGAGTTCGGGGACTTTGCATCCGTGGAGCCCATATCTGGGCTCGGATTCGGGATGGTCCCGCCCGTGTCGCTCTCGCTCTCATTCGCGACGGTGCAGTCGAACGTAAAACGGACGGCGTATATACGGGCTCATGCGCTGTTGAAACCGCTAGCGCTGGCCCTGGGATCCACGGCGCCGCATTTGATATTGTCGACGCTGGCTACGTTTTTCTCAATCCCGTCAAGTCCACTCACATCCCCGACCACCCAAAATCAATCAACGGATCTTCCATTACGAACACGGGCAAAAGCCCTCCGGCTGCTCTCTTTGTTTCTCTCGCCCCCAGTACAGCCCTTAAGAGCGTGGGTGCCCCTGAGGCAGGCATTGCAGGCTGCGACGGATAGGTTCGATGCGGGGCTGCTCGCGGCGTTTGATAGTGCCGATGGGAGGGGGGACGAGGTGGGCATGCGGGAGGCGGCGGAGAGCAGTTGGGAGGTGTGGGATGGTGTTGAGAAGGGGAAGAGGGAGGGGGAGTGGGAGATGGGACGCATGTGGGCTGAGAAACGCGAAATATTCTACTTGCAGGGGCAGTGGGATCCGCTGGCGAATTTTACGTGAGCTTGCCCTTTCTTCTGACTTCGTTTGCGTAGTTTGACTGAGGGATGTGTAGGCCGGACGGGGCGTTAGACTTCGACGCCATGGACGCCTTCATGTCATCCGTGCTCTCCTCCCTCGAAGAGCACGGCGCCCGCGCAGTACGCGTCTTCCCCCCCTCTGCGCAGGTGCTCTTATCATTCGCCGATCGCGTCGCTACCGAAGTCGTACGTGGCGTTCCTTTCTCTCTTCCGCTTCCTCTCAAGAATCAAGTGATGTTTATTGTAGGTGGGGGAGTATATCACCACTCTGCTAACACGCGCGCGCGCCACCCCAAACTCGTCCGTCTTCCTCCAAGCAACAGCCGCGTCCTTCAAAGAGGCGTGGCGGATCGTAGATGCCCTCCTTAAAACTGCGAAAGAGGCTCCAAAGACACATAAACCTGACGAAGTCATCACACTCACCAGGGCCGAGGACGTCGTGTAAGCCCTTATCTGCTATTGCGGTTGTGTGGAGGGAGGGGCTGACAGGAAGCAGGTATCAGATGTTCGAGAGCAACATGGATGAATACCTCGATGAGGAGATCGAGAGTGTTAAGAACGTGTTTGATGGGATTTGTAGGGCTTGGGATCGGGAGGTACGTGTCTTTCTCTTTTCCCTTTCTTTATCGTCATTTCCTTCAACTCAACCTCCCGCAACAGCTCGAGACCTACGGCCCCACTCCCTCTACCACCACTACCACCACCACCTCAACAACACCACCACCACCAAACGGCTCCTCCCACCAAAACGCAACACAACACGCGCACCAACCGCGTTTCCTCTCCTCCCAAAATCCCGCCCAAGTCAAACGGAACGTGCTCGCGTCCTTCACCTCCGTGCTGCTCCTCCCAGTCACGATCGTGCCGAGGACAGTGGGGGCCGTGGGTGGTGCCCTTGTGAGTGGCGGGAATGCGGCGGTGCAGGGGATCGCGATGCTTAATCCTGCTCGATGGGGAGGCGGGGGGAATGGGGGAGGGGGAAATGGGAGGTATGGAGGGGGGGTTAGTAAGGGGGGGTGGGGGGTCGGTGCTGCGCCCAATGGAGTTTATAAAACTGCGGATAGCGAGAAGGAGGGGAGCACGGTGTTTGAAGTCGGCGAGGAGGCGGAGGAGGAGGAGGATGAGAATGAGGTGGTGATGAACGAGAAAGAGGACCTGGCAGACCCGTGGGCAAAGAGCGCGAGGGGTACCTATACTTTTCTTTGGCTACGTCATCACACCCAACTCACATACATGTCTTCACAGAATCCCGAACTTCCCTGGCGCCCACTGTATCTTCCACCAATAGCGCAACAAACACAACCCGCTCCACCGCCACCACCGCCCCCTCCTCAATCCAACCCCAAGAAAACAAACTCGAACTCCTCCTCTCCCTCGACGTCGCCCTCTCCCTAATCCACGCCGACAGGGAAGCCCTAAAGCGCGTGGAGACTTTCGCGGGGTACCCCGGGCACTACGGGCACCGCGTGCGGGATACCATCGAGGAGGTTTTCGTGCTTATGCTCTCTGCCGTAGGCATCCAACATCTAGGCAAAGGCTTCGCAAGGTAAGCTCTTTGATCCTATGGGGAAGGGGTGGGGCTGATGAGGTGGGAAACAGGGCGACGGAGCAGATGCGCGCGTACAAGCCGGCGGAGCATGCCTCCTCCGAGGAGGGCGTGGCCCCGCTCTTGCAGTTTTTCGAGCTGGTGCATGTGGGGGATACCATCCAGTCTATGGTCCAAGTCTACTTCGACAAAGAACTGGTGAGCGCTTTCCGCTTTTTGCTTTCTGCATTGGGGGGGTTCAGTGGTTAACGGAATGGGATCTACAGGCGCACCACATCGATAGGACTGATTTTTTGAATGGGGTCGTTAGGGAGAAGAAGCGCTTCGAGAATGCGTTGGATGATTCGGTTGCGGGGGGGTTGAATGCGGGTACTGAGGTGTTAATGGCACAGGTTCGTCGTTTGTGTTCTTCCTTCTTCCCTTCCACACACTCACCCAGACTTATACAGGTCGAGCACATAATCCTAACGCTCACCGGGCCCCGGGAATACTACCCCGAAGACGGGCCCTTAGACTTGGGCCCCACACGGGGGTGCGCGGAGGCGATACGGTGCCTCGAGATGCATTGTAGACTGCTGAAGGGGAGCACGAGTAAGGAGGTGCTGGAGGTCTTTTATCAGGAGGTTGGGATTCGGCTTATTGCGTGCGTGCTTTCTCTTTTGATAGGGATAAGGGAGCTGATGGGGTTTCTGGGGGGGGATAACAGGATATTGCAGAAACATATTAAGAGGCAGATTATATCGCTTAATGGGGGGTTTAGGGTCATTGCGGATTTGAACAACTATTATTCGTTCATTTCATCGCTCAAGGTTCGTCCTTTCCCCTTCTCCTTCCTGGCATCTTACTTACACAATGTTGGGCCCACACAGGTGCCCGCGATAGTATCGGACTTCTCGCATCTCAAGATGCTGGGACACGTCTACGTCGTTGAGGACGCGAAGGACCTCGCGCAGATTGTTAGGGACGTTACGCGGTATGGGGGGGCTTATAGGCCTGAGGTACGTTGCCCCTTGTTCCCGGTAAAAAAAAACATGGTGCTGATGGTGAGATAGGATATATACGAGTTCATCCAGCGCCGCTCGGACTGGAAGAAGATAGAGAAGACGGTAGATAAGACGATGTATAATTTGAGTTTTAAGGAGGATTGTGTTGTTTGTTGAGCCCTTTCTTTTGCGATCCTCCGTGAGGGTTTCCTTGTGTTGCTAAAGTGAGGAGAGTGGGTGTGTCGTGGGTGATGGGCGACTTGAGAGTAAGGTGGGGAAGGTTGTGCATGGCGCTGTAGTGTAGCGGTTATCACTCGAGATTCTGATTCTCGTAACCCAGGTTCGAGTCCTGGCAGTGCCTTACTGAGAAATTCCGCAATGCTTTTTGATTTGGCCTGGATGACTCTCTCATTGCTTGAGTCCATGTGCTAGCACACTGACTATTGTTTGTATTATTATCATCATTTTGCGGTGCGCTCGAATATGTACAGTACAAGACAGTGCACCTTAGGGAAGTTGGAATGTTCAAGTTCTCACGCTCAAGTTTTCTTCCCTCCTCTTACCACTTCCTCTTGCTTCCTCCAACTGGATTCGTCCCTTAGATATTGTGGTCATGACCGGTATCGTTCTCGCTGGATGCTCTCTCCCTTGGTTTCTCGGCGTCCTCAACATGTCTAGTCATGCGTTCCACAGCAAACCCTGGCTGCCACACCATGTTCTTGTTCTTGTAGGCACGAACATCACAGGTTCCTGCCGCATCTGGTATTTCCAGTCGGTATTTCGAAGAACTTGCAAAATCATGGGTTTCCTCGAGTTGAACGCTGTCTGATATTGATGTTCGTATGGTTTTCTCCCAAGGAGGAGTAGGAATCCGTAAACGCGGTCGCTCGATGACGATTCTTGGTGGGCTCATGGCTGTTTTACGGATATCCTTGGGAGGACCAGCTCCTTCTATCCTTAGCCGCTTTGTTCGAGCGCCCTCCAAGGTTTCTGTTTAAAGATCGTCGGCCTTTCTCTTCAATGGCGATGGTGATGGCGAGCTCGGAGTGACTTCGGCATTTGGTATTCCGCTCGAAGAAACCTCAGTTTCTAATCCCTCGTCGCCACGCGCTGTCGATGGAGAACAAGTGGCCCCAAGTGTGTTTGCGGTTTCCTTGAAAGCGGCCGAAGCTTCCAAGCATGGCCACTGGGATGTTTGATTGTCCTCTGAGGTTTTGAGTTCGAGATTGTCGGCTGGGTGCTTTCGCTTCAACGATAACGATGGTGATGGTGGGCTTGGAGCGACTTCTTTTGGAGTGTCCGGATGCCTTAGGAAGCATGGAGACGCATTACCGTGACGGAGGGATGTCCGGTGGGGCCCTGCAAGCTTGCTGTCGGTTTCTTTTGGACGCTCGTCTTCCATCCCAGGAGGAGGGGGAGTTCCATGCGTCAATATGTCTCCACTATGAGGCTCGTGGGGGTTTTCCAAAATATGTCGGCTGCGAGGGACGCCCGGTCAAGCACTATGGGCTTTCGCGCGCTGCGCATGCTTGTGCTTGATGGGTGGGACCTTGACCCGGGCTGGGTCGGGTTCCTTGAGGCTCACTTGGAGGTACACTCAGCGGAAGGCGTAGGCTCCAGACGCTTCGACTTATGGGCGGTTCGCTGGTGGGGATAAGCGCCGCACGTGCGGGGAAGTGGCTTCAGCCCTACGTGGGCGAGATAGAGTTGGAGGGAGTTGAGTTTTGGGATGCGGACTTGGACGACATGGACCTGGACGACTTAAGCGGATGTTCAGAGATATCCAGTGATATAGATAGCGGTGCAGAAACAGATATGGACGTATCGGGTCATGGGAGAGAGGAAGGTGGCGACACAATGAGACTGATTGATGGAAGACATGGATATGGACGATGTGGATGACAATGAGTATCAGGGACCAGACGTGCCAGCCGTGGCCAGACCGGGTTCTGAATTCAGCCCTATAGAGGGATGAGCGACAAATGCAAATGGGCCTTATCTGTGGGTACGATGGAAACTCGCAGCGTTGTCACTAGCAGCATTCTACAAATATCGAGGTTTTGACCTATCGTGCTTACATGATGTGTATGTACATGTGAGCTCCGGGCTCTTCGATAACTGTCTTTTCTGTCATATGCTGTAGTATACAGCTTTCTTTCGAACCAAATATCTGGCCAGATGTTCTTGGGAAGATGTCCTGAAAATGCATAGTGCCCAGACGATCGCCGAGAAGGGCTCAGAGTAAGTATATGCACATATCTTTTTTGTCATGTCGTCGTCCTTGCATCCAGCGCCTCAAACTCTGTCAATCGTCGATCCCGTCGGGGTGAGTTACACCGTACCCTTGTCTCGCCCCCAAGGCTGATACATTTGCCATGTAGACGCCTCACGCACCTACCCCGACTGTAGGCAATCCAAAAGCACCTTCAGAGTGAGCCCGCCGCCCTTTAGTGTAAGTTCATCTTGCGAAACGGAGATTCACTTAGTAGCGTTCCTTTACATTTACATAGGCGCCGTTGTAATTTTACGTTTCACAATTTTCTGTCATTTTTCGTGCGAAACACTCCCCACAGTCCAAGATGTCAGCGTCAACTTCAAGCATCTCCTTCAGCGAATACCGCGACAGGGGCCGATAATATATCCGTAATGACTGGGCTATCCGTGGAACTGGCCATTGAATGGGCAATGACTTGTACCACCATGGGATACATAGCCTATCAAATCAGAAGTTTCCGTCACTTCAGTGGCCACAATCTGGATATAGATGAACTCACGGTGGTCATCAAGTAGAGTGGGATGTATACCGTAGTACTTGCAGAAAACTCGCCCCTGACCGAGCTCCATTGGATTTGTTTTATAAATACAGCGTTCAGTGTCTTGAAAGGCATGATGAGAGAGAAGGTGGATGAAATGCGGTAGACAAGATCACCTGGAGGATGAGATAGGCACAGCCAGATTCGACCAACAAGTAGAGAACTTTCTGTGCCTGTGACTTCCGCTTCCTCATACCCAATGCCCACATTTTGCGGTATCTCCTAGAGAGCCTCAGTATTTAACATGGGATTTGAGGGAACATAGTACATGGAACCCACCATGCCCTTATGCCGACAAGAAGAGTGGTGACCGCGTTTGTAGCACAAGAAAGGGGGTATGTCATACGACCTGCATAGTAATCTAGCGAAGAGGTGGATAAAAGACTGAAAAACATGGTCGCTGGAAAGCAATCAAGGAGTCTTTGTGTGGAATCAATCGCAAAAAATGATAAAGAATTATCATACCAGCTGTCCCGAGGAGGAATAGGAGAGGGATAACCATGGTACGTGCACTGCATAGATACCAAGCTCGACAAATGACAACGGCATCGGCTACAATTTGCTGTCCCAGATTCAGACCTTGGAAAAAATGAAGTCCGGGGGGCAGCTTACAAGTAGCAGTCGTGACCACGTCGACGTATCATCAAACACAAACCCAGAAATTAGACTCCGGCTGTCCATTGGATACAGGTCGAGTTGTAATTCGATCTGTATGCCAAGGAAGGTAGAGCCCATGACCCCGATCCAGTACAGTGTTGCTAACACCAGACTTAACGAGGTCAATCCAAGGAGTATTTTTGAGTAGACGGTCCTATAACTGTGGGCATGATTGATGAAGAAGAAATGACACAATAAATAGCAATCTACTTACTGAGCCCCAGATACCGCTTGAACGAACACGACAAGAAGCATCCCTAGAGGAATTCAACGTCCACAATAATAATGCTTAAATCAAAGGGCGAACCGTAGAGCATAGTACAAGGTATCAGATGAGGGAGGGAATACGAGAGGATAGTGCCTCCCAGATTTTGAAGTTGAAATCTATACATATCAAGGAACATTTGAACTAGTGGGAAGTTGTTGAACACTTGTGAGTTGGGTCGTTCATTTCTACTTAAGCTCTGACGAAAAGGCTGAAATGAAATGCCTGTCTGTCATAACAATTATGATGATGGCGTCCTGTGATATGAATCTGAGTTGCCCATCTGCTGTCTTCTGAAACAGATCTAGTCAATGAGGCAGTCTTAAGGCTGAGAGAGAGCAAAGTTCACGAAAGTCGCAAGTCTGGCTATGAAGATCATACTGGCAGAAGTAAGGCAAAGAATTTAAGTGAAAGTACTAATCGTTCAAGTTGTCTGAGCGCCAAACTTGGGCTGATCACGAGTTCTTCGAATGATCCCAAGGGTGACAGATCATTCCGCTCTTGGCGGGTCAGATAGTCCAGAGATGATGTCGTGGAGACCGAACTGGGGCTATGTTGGCCGGGGGTTTGGGATAGTATGGTTTGATTACATAATAATGAAGGAGGAGTATATTTTACTGACGTGGTCCGAGTCACGATGGATGTTCAGGTGTGATCTACAGCGCCTAGATGAGCCCCTAATTATGATCCACAAGAGGTGTCCGCAGTAGAAGACAAGCCTGGAGCTGTGCCGGTCATGCCAGTGCCAGGGAGATATCGGTCAAAAAAGAATTCTGAAGAAAGCACACTGAGCATGGGACCAACGTTCAGACTCGGCAAGTTCGGAATGACTGCTACATGCTCACCAAATGTGCAAATCGGTAAGTGTGAGCCACCCCAAGTTGGCGTCAAGATAAAGTCAAGAATCAAAATGGATTGGATGTCGATCATCTTGGTATCCACGTGGCAAGTTAGGCGAGGTGACGCTAGCCAGTAGCCCAAAGCAAGGTGGGGAGATAGGTACAGAAATTGTTCATACAGGAAGGCTCGCTTGTGATTGGCCTAAGATTGGCCAGTGACGATCAGGATTCAGAAGTCGGGCTGCCGGTTTCGTCATGTTTTCAGGTTATTCCTGGTTATTCCCAACACAATCCTTGCTTGTGACGCGTCTGCACTCCACGTATGTGTCTGGTTGTGTCAGTTAGGGCCACTCTAACGTACAAGGTAAAACGTTCGCCATTCAACGTTTCTTCGGGCGTCGTCGGTGGAAGTTCTAAAGGACATTTGTTCGGAACCTGGACCTGCAGCTGTTCAGTGCGCGGACATCTCGGACGGAGCCTTCAAATGATCACGGGAAGGGAAATCTCAACGGAATACATGCTCGAGGGCGGCGACGACTGTCAGTGTTGGCTGGTTAGTATGTCAAGCCTATCGGAGAGAGACGCCGAGGCCCGATATGTTTCCGATCACGATGCACGATGATGGATGACATCATCGCTTGTCGTGCCAGAATTATCATACTGTTCTTCTACTCACCTGACTCTCTGCTATACATATACCGGGTAAGTAAGTACACAGCCTGCCGAATCCTGCTCTGCAATGATAGTTATACTCTTTCAAAAATCCCACCTGTCACGGCAGCATGACTTTTACAAAGAGATTATGGCATAAATGAGCTATATATGCCTCCTGAGATACCTTGACTCAGAAGAGCATAGATGAGTGATCACGATGTGGCGCAACATGGCACAGGTCACGGAACCGCAGACTGCGAAGCTTGGTCACAAAGTCGGCCATAACGGGTTTGGCTTAAATGAGTGAGTGATTTGTTGGAGACAGATCTTAGTCATGCGCGATTTTGTGGATGATCATGAGCCATTTAATGGATGCTCCTGGGCTGTGCAGAAGTACAAATACCCATAAACACGCTCGAGAGGTATATAAGGGCAGCGTACAGGGCAAGTAGGCATCATTCACAACCCATCTGTAATTCCAACAACTCTAACAAGTTCCAAACGCAACAACCAATATGTTCACTGTTAGTTTGCTCTCTGACCCGACAATAACTCAGTCTCACCCTCTTTACTTTGATAGGCAATTTCGACCCCAGTATCCCAGGCCAACTGCGGCATTGCAACTTGCACGTGTGGCGATAGGTGAGCATATATTTCGTCTTGGTTTGCGACTCTCTGCTAATCATAGTCTTACTAGCTGCGCCTGCAAGCCCGGGGAGTGCAAGTGCTAAATAAATCCACCTATCCCGCAGCACTCGGAAGCGAATTAGCAGTACCACATCTATGCCTTTCCTAGCCTCTTGAACAGTGTATACATATATTTTCTACCGCACCATGCAGCAGCTGCAAGGCAACTTCTACGTGAGATCACCTCCGAAGCAATCGGGAGTGAACTCGAAAGGAGCAACATCAACGACTTCATGCTTTCTGTCTTCGATCACAACAGAGCAGCACACCGGAAATGAACTGTTCGAGGCGATCCTAACGGGCCTATACCTAAACAATGAGAATGAGAATGAATTTCCAGTCAGAAGATTCTCAAACAATTACTCCAAGGACTTACAAAGCTAAAAACCGGGCGAACTATTAGTTTCGGGATGAATTTCAGAAACTTCTTAGACTATTGTTTGAAGAACGGGATTAAACCCCCCAAACATGCCAATTTCTGTTGAGCATTACTGGCTGACCAGTTGAGTGTCGTGCTCCTAATGCGAAGGTCATGGGTTCGATCCGGCTTTTTTTTTTTGGTAATGATTGGTCTTCGAACTTTCACTGCTCCCACTCCGACTTCTAACAATTCTAGACGAAGAGCTTGGATCCTGGCCGATCTTCTATAGTAGGAGTAAGGGCACTGATTCTTTGTTCGAGGCCTATTGAGGATTGGGGAACCATACCAACGTGTTACGCAAGTGGATGCGTCTTCGAATCGTGTCTGGAGTGTGATAAGTGTACCAAGATAGCAGTAGATGTGAAAGGGAAGGAGGTAACGAGTCCGACAAATAATGAGTAGCAGCAGACAGAACATTGGGTATAGAGAACGAAGCCAGCATAGTGCAGAGTCGTCAATAATAGCTCCGCGCCAGCAATACCACCGGACTCCAAAGCCATGTGGCTCGCTCAGTGCATAACGCTTTTGATGAAAATAAAATCCTTGTTCATGTTTGACCTCAACTAAACTTTGTCAGACCTATTCACCTCAAAAGCGCGTAACCGCTTGTAAAACTAAAGTGGGGGTTATAAGAACATCACAAATGATATTGGTCGACAGCCACGTCTGACAGTGGGTTGGTGAGGCCACACATGCAGTAATGGTGGGACAAGGCGCACATACCGTGATAGGAATTGAGGGATCGACCAGGCCAGACGCATCGATAAACATTTTCTCTAGCTGTACGCGGTAGTCATTAAGCTGTTTTGAACTAAACAGGCCGCTGAAAGACATACCGTTGTTTCAAAGGCAATTGACATCAGTATGTACCAAACGATACCAGGCCTAAACCATCGACTAGAATGGCATACGCGACAGACACCAGACGGCAAGACGTGGGTATGCAAAGAAACAATGGATAAGGAGGGCAACTGGTCGATGTTCGGTCAGCTACCAGTGAAGCCATTATGAAAGATCGCGTCCTACATACCGGGTCTTTCCAAAGGTGATAGGGTCCCGAGAGCCCGTTGAAAACAGCTGATCAGTCCCATTGTTCCCCAATTGGCGGTGATGTCACCTATATATATCAAGGATGATTAGAGCAATGTCTGATCCAAAATAAGTTGAAACTCACCAGGCGAATTAAGACGATAAAACGGTATGGACAACGTCCATCATATATTATGTTGTAAAAACTATAAATGACAGATCTCAGCAGACGGAAGGATAAGATTGATTTGTCGACACACCTAGAGCCTTGATAGCTGTCCTATCTTTGGGAAATGAAAGGACGTAGAAGTACGCCTGGGCTGAAAGCCCTCCTAAAAGGGCTTCACGACAAGGTCAGCATTCGACATTCCATGATCTGAGCAAATGCCTTACCGAAGTTGAAGAAATTCCCAATAACTGAGTAGTGCCGAATGAATTCCACGCTAGTCACCGTCGATGGGCCTGACGATATTTACAAAAGCGCCGAGCCTGAAGAAACAATAAGTCATCGGTTACAGGTAATCACCACTCTCACCAACAGGGATTTCAGTCCGGGATGCATGATATGCTTCAGTCCCGAGTCTATAACTTGCTCTTGGATAGAGTAAGAAAGCGCGCTGAAATTATGGCATCGTCCATGTCAAATGACAACTGTTATTCTCGAAATTCCTACATGTAGCGCCGATGTGCCCACCTGGTCCGCAGATATTACATCCTCCATCTAAGTAGCATGTCCTGGAGCATCATATCCGCTGACATCGACGGCAATGCTATGGTGTGACAGGAAGCTTGGCATAATCAGCATTGAGCAACGTGGTGGATGTGGAAAGAAAGTTCATGATGATCGATCGGCTGTTACTCGAGGAGTCTCTGAGCAGGGTTTTCGGAGTCCTGTCAGTTTGCCGGCGCGGACAAAATCAACCGGCTTTGCGGCCACGAAATGCGTTTTCGCCTCGAGTCGTCAAACTCTTGTTCAGCGAATTTGCACATCAACTTCAATCTTCTCCTCAATATAGTAAGCAAGACGCCTTTCTGGCATCCATAGCTCATTCATAACACCTATCTAGATTCATAGTACGTATACATCCCTGCGGCATTTCGATTCTGACTCTCAACTGATACCCTAATATTCCCCACCAGCCCCTCAGTCCACGCGAACACAGGCATCAGCTTGCCTATACCCGCGCCTTCGACAGACAATTGCCGTACAACATCCTCGCCTCGCGAGGTACCCCGCCCATGGCGCCGATCGTCCGCCCATCGAGCCCTCATGCGGAAGCTCCCGCGCGCGCCGTCGTTCGGCGGTAGACTCTGGCTTTGGTATGCGGCTGGACCATACATCAATATCTTCGGGCCTACACATTGTCCTGGCGGGGGCGATTCAGACCGATTCTGACACGTCAAATTCCTCGTGAGATCCAAGGCTCGAAATCGTTTTTCCAAAGACCGCATACTCGGATCCACCGCGACGGGGTCTGAGGGTGTCACGGTTGCAGGCCGCGTACGTGGAGGCGGCTTGAGTGTCGTTAAGTACTCTTTGATCTCGTCTTGGGATGTAGGAATTGGATTTGAGAGGGCATGGACGCGCCGTGGGGGGTCTTTGTAGACCGGGACCTCGCTAACATTACTTTGACTTTCTCGCGATGAAAATGAAGATGTCTGGACCCGGGGCCTCTTCCTGGGGACCTCTAGATCTGTCCCTACTTCGCAGACATCGGTACCGCATGCACGCTTCTGTGAAATCGATGTTGAGTGAGTGACTCGGGTATTTGTGGATTCTTTGGGAGGGGCATCTGTTTCGATTTCAACAACACCGGGGAGCTGAATCTGTGGTATCGAGCGCGAGCTGGAGACAGTGCTGGTCTGGGTATTTGCATTTTCTCTGGAAGTGGCAACTTCCGTTTCGATTTCACTGTAATCAGGGGGCCGTATTGGTGGTATCGATGGCGAGCGAGCGGACCGACTCAGAGCATTTACGGATTCATCAAGAGCGACTTCTGTCTCGATTTCAATACCAGCCTCGTGCAGAGACAAGTTCAGAGGTATCGATGACAAGAAAATAGATCGGGTATTTGTATCTTCGGATCCTCCAGTGGAAGTGGTCGAATTTGCCAATTGTGGCGTCTCGATCGTTTGAACCTCCTCCAGGCCACCGGAGCCGTGCATTCTGTTTAATGGATTTATATCCACGAATTCTTCGGTAAAAGTGGTCGAATCCCCCAAGTATGGCTTCTCGTTCTCGATTGTCCAAATATCCTCGGTGCCTGGTTCTAGAACATTGGCGGTGCGCTCTCCGTTCAATGGATTTATATCTGCGGATCCTTCGATGCAAGCGGTCGAATTCCCCATCTCAACGTCATCGGCGCTAGTTTCTGGTTCCATCTCATCGACTAAGTTGATACCCCTCAGTGGCAGGTGCGGGCGATCTTTGGACACTGCCAAGTTCTTCTTCAATCGAGGGGGCAAATGACCGGTCCCATGGGGTGCATGTCTTATTTCAATCTGGATATTGTGTCCGGGGTTCTTTTGCAGGCGCGGGGGCAGGTTGCCATTATCGTGTCGAAGAGATGTCCTGGGGTGTGCTTCGATGTGCATGTCGGGTTCTCTTGCCAGTGGGCGCTCGTCTTCAGGAGGAGGGCAGGTTCGATTCGTAGTCGTGGTGCTGCTTTCTATTGCGGTACTATTATTATTACTCTTGGGCTCGGGGGGCCTTTCTGGTACATCAATAACCATCGGTTCGGCATTGTTGTTCAAGAGACAGGTTATTGCGAGACGCCGTTTCTTCTGAGATGGTCCCGTCGGAAGTGCCTGTGAGAAGGTGATATTCTGATGGAGTACTTCCGATGAAGGGGGCGCTTGCACATGTAAGTCCCAGTCTACCACCGTGATGCGTGGAACACTAGTACTGGCCCCATCAACGTCGTCGAGACCGGGGGTCAATAAACGTGAACGCTCACCAGTGACCACTCGAACTCGCCCCTCTTCCATCCAATTCCTGTCGTGCGTCGACAGCCGTCCGCTTCCAAGATTTGACGATTGAAGTGACCATAATATTAGTGCGTCTTGAGCGGGAGCTGCGGGGCGATTCTGATTATTATGAAAACACTGAGTTGTTCGTTATACATTTCTACTCCCGAAGGAGACGTTCAAGGCTGTGCGGCGTTTTGGAGTCACTACAAAGTCACTACAACAGGAATTCAAGGACCGTTATCATAATTGGAGTATAAAGACTACAATTGATTATAAGGACCGTTCATATCATATTGTGTTGTCGTGCTCTTGTGAGTCTGCTTTGAAATATCAGGCAACAAACCATAGTAAGAAGTTTGCGAACAGGCCTAAACAAGGCGTTTTTCAGTCAGGAATGGGGACGTCACCGTGTCTTAATGTTATTCTTTAGTGGATGCGTGGCCAGGTGTAAAAAATCTAAGGGATAATCAAACGCCCCATGCTTTGTGTTTGCGCAGAACGCGTGAAAGCACAATTCCTGTACAGCATGTGCTAACAACCATTCGACTTGAAACATATTCTGTTTGTACCGTCGCTTCAAGTTGGCTGATAGAGAAAAGCACATGCCCTTCTATTCGCATTTCGTTAGATTTAGAAGTGTACTAATAGATGGAAGAACGGGTCGTAAGGTTCAAAGACAATTTCAATAGATCACCTGCTCACAATTAAAGGACGGAGAACTTTGCTGTGAAAATTCTAGCCTCGGAGATATATGTCGTACACGATAGGCTGGGAGCAGAATACTAACAGATAATGGAACGGCCCGTAAGGTTCAACTTGTCAGACAAAGATAAAGTGCTCACAACTAGAAGAGGGCGAACTTTACTGTGAAAATCCTAGCCTTGGAGGCATGTGGTATAGCGTGGCGCCTCCAAAAGCCTCACATAGGTCATTTATGAGAACATGAGATGGGCTCAAATATAGCCTTCCGAATCGGATGAGACACCTGGGTCCTGGGTCCGCAGCTATCGTTCATCTTGCTTTCACCTAGAGAGTACCACACCCTGGAGCATCATGTTCATTAGTGTCGGCCATATGTCATTTATGAGAGCATGAGATGGGCTCAAATATAGCCTTCTGGATAGGATGAGACACCTGGGTACGCAGCTATCGTTCATCTTGCTTTCATCTAGAGTGTACCACACCCTGGAGCATCATGTCCATTAGTGTCGGCATCATGAGAAGCCCCCGTAGAAGACAAGACAAGCCTTGGGGCTGCGCGAATTCAGCAAGGTGCAGGAAGTGGAATTTTAATGGCTTTACTTGGTAGTTTGAAAAGAACAACTTCTGACAGGGATTTCCAGAATTCGAAGGGATCAAACGAATAAAAGGATTCGAAGTTGCCGTTACAAGTTTAAGCCCACCGTGCAAGTTCGCGAAACCTTCCGACTTTTTTGTTCATGTCACATGTTCGACGCGTGTCGTCATCAGATTCAGACGCGTCGTTGCCCAACTTAAGTCCAACCATTGCCAAGTCGTCACGGTAACCTTCCGACTATGTAGTACTTCTATACACAGGACGATACCATATGACACTGTCGTCAATGTTACGAGGTACAACGTCGACATCCCATCGTTGATGAAGGAATTTCGAACGCTTATTCTGCTTAATTAGCACAGCGAATATTCGGACTTCAACGTGGAGAGTTTTGAAGAATAGACCGCCTTCATTCGTGATCACGATACCACGACGCGTCGCAATGATCTTCTCAGAGGATTAAAACATTCAAAATCTCTAAGGAACTCGTCGTCATGTAAGTCATCCTACTATAAGTGTGATGCACGCCCTTCTCCAACTGCCGTCGAGGCCGTATTGCGAAAGTTGAGGCTCTGCCTGTACGACGATTCCCAAACATGTACATTTGTGTCTGATGCATCTTTCTTCCTGAAGATGGCCGCTCTCGAGTTCAACGACGCCATCAGGGAGTTCGAATATATCTTGCCACTGATTACCAAACTAATGTTGAGAAGCATCAGCAACCTCGAGATCATCAGAACACGAAACTCGACTCACAATACGAAGAAATATCCGTTTGACATGACATAGAGGATAAGTTCCACGAGGGTGACGGCGCAAGTAATGACACCAGTCTCCAGTGCCATGCGGCTTGCTCGGTGCAGGGCATTGTTGACAATGACAAATTCTTTTTTCACATTTGACCTCAACTATAAAGCTTGTTAGACTTCTCCATCTCAGAAGCGTGTATTCGTTTACCTGTCTAACCAAAGCGACGGTGATGACAAGATCACATATAATGCTTGTTGACAGCCACGCCTGCAGTGTTAAATGGTGAGGACACATGCAACAATTATAGGATAATGCGCACATACAAGGATTGAGGCTGAGCGAAGGTTCGAGCCAGGTACATAGAAAAACAATTGCTCTAGCTGAATATGGTAGTAAATAACCTGTTTTGAGCAAGGTCGGCCGCCGAGAGACATACCGTTAACCCAAAGGCAATTGACATACCAAACGATGCCAGGCCCAAACAAACGACGAGAATGGCGCACGCGAGATGCACCAGGCGGCGAGAAGCGGATGCCAGGGTCCATATTCGCCATGCAAAGAAACACTGGACAAGGAGGGCAACTGATCGATATTCGAATATTGGAAGTCAGCTGCTGTAATCGTTGCAAGAGATCGCGTCCGACATACCGATTCCCGCTACAGGTGATAGGGCCACAAGAGCCCATTGAGAATGATAGGGTAAGTAGAGGGAACATTCAAATTGTCCCGGGTGGACAGTGAGGATGTCCCTTATATCGAGGATAATTAGCGCATTGGATGATCAAAATATATTACAACTCACCAGACAACGTAAGTCGATAAACCAGTGTGAACAGCA
Organism: Tephrocybe rancida; assembly: GCA_018858115.1. Classification (NCBI taxonomy): domain Eukaryota; kingdom Fungi; phylum Basidiomycota; class Agaricomycetes; order Agaricales; family Lyophyllaceae; genus Tephrocybe; species Tephrocybe rancida. Next base: position 96,772 of record JABCKT010006478.1, read on the forward strand.
TCCAGGAGATAAGTTACAAAAACTGGTAGACGTGGATGGGGCATGTCAGCAGACAGAAAGATGGTTTTCGAAGAGTTCACTCTACCTAGAGCCTTGGTAACGGGCCTATCATCGGGGAATGCGAGGACGTAGAAGTACACCTGGACTGAAAGCACTCCTACAAGCACTTCAAGACAAGGTCAGTACTCGACATGCCGCAATGCAGACAGTTCCCTTACCGTAGTTGAAGAGATTCCCAAGCAGCTAGCAAGGAGTGGATTCCAGGATAATCAAAGTCCAGGGATTTGGGGACTCACGTAGGCGCCGGGTCTGGGAGTACAATAAGCCAATGGTCAGGGGTGATCACGACACACACCAACATGGTCAGTACAGGAACATCCATGGTTTGCTCTTGGTAGAAGTAACGGGTACGTTGAGATCAAGGTGTCCACGTCGAATGGTCAGTGGTTATATAGCTGTTGGATCGGTTGAACCCTTGGGAGCCAGACTATGTTTGGGCACCTGGATCCACATTGCATCGTCCATCTGGAAAGAATTTAGCACGCATCCTGGAGTATCGCGTCCACTTACTGATATCATGATACTGATAGAATCACCTGTTGAAGACAAGATGTAGCTTGATAGAATTCGATGCGATGGCAATGCTATGGATGGTGTGAAATCAGCGATGTAGGGAGGGCGGAAATTTAATGGCTTCTCTAGTGCTCAATCATCTCAGAGTACATCGTTACTACCGACAGGGTTTGCCCTTTGAAGGGGCCAAGAGATGGTAAGGAGTTGCCAATGAGCGCTTGGGGTGGCCAGCCGCCAGGCCTCCAGGTCTCAGGACACATCCGGAGATATCCGTGGAATCTTCTAGTCGTCCGGTTTCCACTGAGATATTTGATACCATTTTCAGATTCTGGTCGGGACCATCTGGGCACCGCAGAATAGTTTTTTTGTCCCATCTGGAGCATCTGACCACTACAGGTGTTCGTTGTAATTTGTAGTAGTAGTATTGTTGTCGCAGGACACGGTTTCTGGCCTGATTGGGCCGCACATTCCCGAGCCAAAAGGAAACGGAGGAAGTCAGATACGAGTCGGATTCAAAGTCCACAATACTGTACAAATGGGCAAGGCATCGTGTCGTCAAACGCGATCCTGGGGGTAGCTAGGTCTAGCACGAGATAGCCCGGTCAACAGAGCCGGTCGCCCAGCTCGATTTTCTGCCATGCCTGCAGCCACACGCTCTCAGTCCGTTCGCACAGCCCGCCACGCCTTGAAAGTCCTCTGAAAGAGGCACAGGATGAGAATGACCTGGATCGTTCTTGTTCCTGTACCACTACCGCCTTCGATTTGTGCGGTACATCTCCTCAGTCACGATTCCTCTCGTGTTCCCTTCCCTATCGCTCAGATCCATCCTCTTCCATTGTTGAATTTCCTCTGATGATAGCACCGCTTGATGCGATGGTGTTTATCTCGCCTAGCCATCATTGTACTCGACACCGCAGCCAGCTCCGCACCTCGCCTCGCGTGCACGATCCAGATAAATATCCAGACATCTTGTTGTACTTTATTCATTGAGTAATTGGGCTCCTCAGTTGCCCCCAGTGGTGATAGCTGGCCATTGCCACGTGGGCCTGCGAGCTTTTGGCAGTGACCATTCCCTCCACACCTTCCTCGCCCTACCCTGCCTCTACACATCGAATACTGCATATGTTACGCGTTACTAGCATATGTCTGTGGTGTCCTGTTGCCTACCCGAATCGCTGGTTACGGCATTCCGCAGTCACGCAGCACCCGGACCCCATCTACTCGACAGCCAAGCATTTCTCGCCAATACAAGTGTCGAGGGCATCCCACCGCCACGGGAGTACTCCGCCACTCACCAATACACTGATACACGGTCCTGCGCTGCACTTCGCCTCTACGTGGGTATTCCGCCTCCCGCCGATACACGGTGTTACACGGCACTACGCCTCTACGCGGGCATTCCGCCTCCCACCGATACGAGGTGTTACACAGCGCTACACCTCTATAAGAGGCACCCCTCCACACTGATACAAGGTGTTACATGGCACAATACGCCTCTACGTGAGGCACTCCGCCTTACACCGATATAAGGTGTTACAGGGCACATGGCCTTCCATCAATACAAGGTACTACACGCCATTACGCCTCCTACGCGGGGCATTCCGCCTCTTACCGATTCAAAGTGTTGCGTGGCATTTCCCTTCTACGTGGGCGCTCCGCCTCTCACCGAGACAAGGTTTTACATGGCACTTCACCTTTACGCAAGCCACTCCGCCGCCGCCGATACATGGTCGTACACAAGTGACTACTCGAACTAGCCCCTCTCATCTAACTCCCACCGTGTGTCGGCAGCCATCCGCTTCTAAGGTTTGACGATTGAAGTGACCATAGTGCAACTAGTGTGTCTTGGACGGGAGCTGCGGGGTGGCTCTGATTATAATAAGAATACTTAGTTGTTTATTATACATTTCTACTCCCGCAGGAGACGTTTAAGGCTGTGGGGTGTTTTGGGGTCACTACAACAGGAATTTAAGGATCGTTATCATAATTGAAAAAAAACTATAATTAATTATAAGGACCGTTCATATCATATCGTGTTGTCGTGGCTCTTGTGAGTCCGCTTTGAAATATCAGGCAACAAACCACAAGAAGTTTGCGAATAGGCCTAAACAAGGCGTTGTTCAGTCAGGAATGGGGAAGTCATCGTGTTTTAATGTTATTCTTTAGTGGATGCGTGGCCAGGTGTAAAAGATTCAAGAGATAACCAAACGTCCCATGCTTTGTGATTTGCGTAGAACGCGCGAAAGCACAATTCCTGAACAGCGCATGGCTAACAACCTTCGACGAAGATATTCTGTTTGTACCGTCTCTTCAAGTTGGCTGGTAAAGAAAACCACATGCCCTCTGTTCGCATTTCATTGGATGTAGCAGAGTACCAATAGATGAAAGAGCGGGTCGTAAGGTTCAAAGACAATTTTAATAGATCACCTGCCCACAATTAAAGGACGGAGAACTTTGCTGCGAAAATCCTAGCCTCGGAGATATATGTCGTACACGATAGGCTGCGAGCAGAATACTAATAGATAATAGAACGGTTCGTAAGGTTCAACTTATCAGACATAGATGAAGTGCTCACAACTAGAGGAGGGCGAACTTTACTGTGAAAATCCTAGCCTCGGAGGCATGTCGTATAGCGTGGCGCGTCCAAAAGCCTCGCATATTTCACTTATGAGAAGATGAGATGGGCTCAAATATAGCCTTCCGAATCGACACCGAGTATTCCTGGGAGAGGTGGAAGTAGCGGACCTTCTTGAACTGGGTGCCATCCATCGATCGGAGAACCTCCAGCGCGAGACCTCAACATCCACAGATATTGGCCATGGATCTCGAGCCGATCGCTGAGATCTGTAGGGGTTCAAAATGCCCTCGGTCCCATTAAGGCAACAGCCCACTTTGGTGGCCCTAGAACAATGAGCCAAATGGCCAATGCCACTCGCGTAGATAGGTGGCCAGTCACAAGCACGTGAGGGGCTGTGGCACAAAAGTTCGTTAAACATCCCTCTCTCCTCTCCCTCCTCTGTGTTCATCAATCCCCTTCCCTTGTCCTACACGAGCGCCAAGATAACGATGACGGGAACTAGATCGGTTGCGACTATTGCAACATTGGGTACGCTCTGATCTTTCCAGTGCCACCCGTTGTATTCTAATGGATTCCGTTAGAAAGCGCCAGTGTACAAAAGTCGAAAGATAGGTAAGTACAACGACGAACTCACGTGCATATCGTTGACCACAATGCCACAGCAAACCGAATGCGGAGTCCAAGCTACCGAGGAAGGGTAGCCCAGCGCCTACGCAGCCCTCCCAAATCAAGAGGCGCGTGCGAGCCACTGCCGCCGTCAAACGTAAGGTCAAGAGTGTCCCGGGCAAACGGGGAACCACAAACGAGACAGACCCTATGGCCCGGAAAGCCGATCTCGAACAGGACCCATGGGCGGCCGGGGTGACGCCCAGTACTGTGACCTGCGCCGGCTGTTGCAAGCCCATAAAACTTGATGTTCGTTCCGGCGGTTATTATCGCTCTAACTGGACCAAGCATAAGAGGCACTGCAAGGTGATATCTGGAGTGAAGAATAAGGTGAGAGCCTTGGTGGATTTCGTGGATTTTTTATATGCGTCGACGTTGTCTAATGGATTTCATAGGGCGAGGCGGAGGCGGAGGACTATGATGTCGATAATAAAGTTGACAAAATGGACGTCGACGAGGAGGACGTAAGTGACTGCTCGTTCACAGGCCAGAAATTCGTGCCAATTGGTATGCCACAAGTAAGAACCACCCATTTCCATCTGTCAGACTGCAGTCCTCACAAGCCGCCCCTTCATCTTGAATCAGACCTCCGGACAAAGCCCTGCCTCTCCGCAATCCGAGTCCCCGTATACAAAGGCTGCCGAATGCAGAGGGCGCATTCCCCCACGGCTCGCGTTCAAGGGAGCACTTCTTGAAGAGGTGATGATGGAGACGATTCAGATGGACTCGGAGATGATGGAGCCGGGGCAGCTCCCGCCCCGCTTCATGTGTAGGTACAAAAGTGCCTCTCCAACACTGTATCTGCTCGGTTCTGCTGGTATGGATTTTCCGCCAAGTCCATTCTTGCTGAATGACAGTGAAAGTGAGTAGCACTGGCCGTAGACCGCGAGCTGAATGGTTGAATTCTGCCATATAGGTCCAGGGCCATCTTCGAGCATCGCCGCAACTGCTAGCGGGGAGCATAGTTCATCTGTCGAGTGACTTGTGCGAAGCTCAGAGTGCACTGGGATGGGTTGACAAAAACTTGCTCTATGCCGTGGATGACTGCGACTGAGCAGAAGCTGTGTTTCCAGCTGCAGTTGTATTACATGGATTTGGAGCCTAAGGGAAAGGCGGCCTTGTACGAGGGGAGGTTTGAGCCTTGTAGCTGCAGTCTTACTACTGCATAGAATGGTTGGGCAACGGATGGACCATTGTAGATTATAGCAGGATCATGAGGTTCCCTGGGGTGTTTTTCACGTTGAATACCATGTGTAGTGATGGATTGGGTGAAGTTCATGCTGGTCCTGCGTGTTTCACGCTCGGGTTGTGACCACTGCCAAGCGCCAGCCTGACTTCGCGGCAAAGTTTGAGATAGGTCACATGCGAATTACTTAAGCAAAATCGCGACGCGCCGACTTACGTGTCTTGAACGCGGTGAATGTCCAATCTGCTTAGGAAGTTCCAACGCATACCTTGCCTGCCTTCTTACACGAGAAATATAATATCTGCCATGTTGAGTTTTGGGTGACGCATCGATACAGTGTGATTATAATAACTATCACTAGGATACAGGCCTCTCTTCCCCAACTGCAATAGAGGCGGGAGTTCGAAAGTTGGAACTTTCCGTGTAGTACGACGCTTGCCACACGTGTATATGTGTATCTGAAGCGTCTTTACTCCTGAAGATAGCTGCTCTCGAATTTAACGACGCCATCAGGGAATTTGAGTATATCTTGCCACTGATCGTTAGGCTGTGGTTACATATCATGAGCAGCGTTGAGTGTCAGAACTACAAAACTCACTTACAATAAGAAGAAATGATTATTCGCCAGCATATACAGTATAAGTTCCACTGCGGCGATGGCACAAGTCATACCACCAGTCTCCAAAGCCATGCGAGTTGCTCGGTGCAGGACGTGGTTGACAAAGACGAACTCTTTTTTCACATTTGACCTGAGCTGAATTATTGCGTTAGACCTCTCCATTCGCATGGATGGCAGAAATGGATTTCACCTGTATAACCAATGTGATGGTTATGAGAACATCGCAAATGATGCTAGTCGACAACCAACCCTGGTGTTGTATGGTTAGGTGACACATACAACGGTTGAGGGATAAGGTGCACATACAATGATCGAAGTTGCGCGAAGAATTGAACCAGATGCACTGACAACCCTTTGCTCCAGCTGCACGCGATAGAGTCTCAGTAGTTGTCGGTCGGGTTAAGGCCGAAGGGCTTACTGTTATTCCAAATTCGATTGACATAGCAAAAGATGCTACGCCAGCAAATAGAATAGCACACACGACAGGCAGCAAACGGCGACGGGAGGATGTAAGGGTCCATATTCGCCATGCAAAGAAACTTTGAACAAGAAGGGCAACTGAGGAATAGTCAATCCTTGTTGGCTGACCCTTCTGAGCGTCCAGAGAGGTCACGACATACCAAGTCCAGCCAAAGGCGACAAGGTCCCGAGAGACCATGAAGGTTGCATGAAAAACGAAAAGGTTCCCCAGTTAACAACAAGGATGTCCCTTTTATTGTGGCAAAATCTCATTACGATGCTATGGTCAAAAATACGCCTAGAACTCACCACACAAGGTAAGTCGATAGAACGGTGTGGATTACATCTAGCAAATAAGTCAAAAACACTGTGGCACGGAATGAGTTACGGTAGTGAACAGAAAACATTCAAAGTCACTTTACCTAGAGCCTTGATGGCCGCCCTGTCATCGGGGAATGCAAGGACGTAGAAATACACCTGGACTGAAAGTACTCCTAGAAGGGCTTCAGTACGAAGTCAGCCCTTGACATTCCTGAGTTCCAGCGACCGTCTTGCCATAGTTGAAGAGATTCCCCAGTAGCTAGTAGAGGAGTGAGTTCCATGCCGACAGTCGGCGGGTTCGAAGACCTACAAAAGCGCTCAGCCTAAAGATACAGTAAGCCCATTATCACCAGTAGTCACTAAACGCACTGACATAGATTTAAGTCCGGTATTCATGGCTACCAGGCTCGCTGGGCAACAGCAAGCAGGTTCAACACGATGGCTATGTCGAGTGGGTCTGCTTATGAGGCTGTTGGATAGAGACACCTGGGTCCGCAGCTATCGTTCATCTTGCATTCATTTAGGAAGTACCACACCCCGAAGCATCATGTCCATTGGCATTAATGTCGGCATAGAAGCCCCGTAGAAGGCAAGACGAGTCTTGGGGCTGTGTGAGATCAGCAACGTGGAGGAAGTGGACTTTTAATGTCTTTACTTGGTAGTTCCAAAAGAAAAAAATTGTGACAGGGGTTTTTCGAAATTCGAAGGGGTCAAACAAGTAAAAGGACTCGAAATTGCCGTTACAAGTTCAAGCCAATCTGCAAGTTCGCGAAACTCCAGACTCCTTTTTTGTTCATGTCACATGTTCGACGCGTGTCGTCATCAGATTCAGACGCGTCGTTGCCCAATAATCGACGTAGGGCGCCCCTCGGCCGCAAAGCCCGCTACTCGTAAGATATGGCCCATGTAAAACGCGCTAATGTCACGTGATTATGTGTGACTTTGCGTGACTTTCGACAAAATTGTTAATGGCGCCTTGG